>VMDR010017397.1:0-20157 GCA_007922815.1 Macrotus californicus
CAAACTGTGAATAACCAAACAGAACAGAAGAGTTAAAGTAAGTTTCAAAGGTACCAGCAATTGTTTTGCATTAATTGTTTACATAGAACATAGAATTTGCAACCTCCTAGTTGATGAGAATTAAAGTACATTTATACCGTGTAATGCATTTGCTGATTGGAGCTGCTCTCCTACGATTATGCTGTGTTCTCATGCTGTATCTGGTGAACTTCTCTATGTGTCAGTATCAATGGACACCAGACTGGTATCAAAGTAATTCAGACAGTTACTTTAAAAAGTCCATATACAATGTTAGAAACAACTTAGCTCTAAAGATTAGTTAAATGAGGCAAGCATCCAACAGAACAAAAACTAGTTTTCTACAGATTTATGCAATACTGCTAAGTGGGAAGGAGGATGCTATATATGAATAAGGATCGAGGTGTGAATCTTGGTTCTTGGTCTTTGGCTTTCAGCAAGGTTCTTAAAATTCTCTAAGCCTTAGAATTATCATCTGTATAGTAAGGACCACAATTTAAATCCATAAGGTTATTCTTGGTAAGTGAAATAAAACTCCTCATAAGATTGTTGTGAAAATTAAATAATTCACATAAAGTATTTTAACAGTGCCTGGCATACAATAGCTCATAATAAATGTTAGATATTATTATTCTATGAGAAATAGTTGAATATAGTACTCATATAGGATGACAATTCCTGGTCATGGTGTGATAGACTACCTTAGGCCATGAGTCCCAGGGGATGGCAGACTGAAACTTCCAGAGCGGGTTTCACTCATTCCCTGTTGACTATTAAGTGGATGCCTTCCAAAAACAAAAGAGCAACTAACATTTGGGCAGCCTGCCTCTCTGCCTAGATTGATGCAAGTTTACCTTCTGAATTTAAATGTATTAAGTAGACAGGGATAGTACTAGTGGAAATATAAAAAGTCTTTCTCCAGAAAGAGGAATAGGGAGTTCTGGCCAAGATGGAGGCATAGGTAGAAATGCTTTGATTCCTTGCACAACCGAAAGAAGGATAACAACCAATTTAGAAACAATAAACAACTGAAGTGCCAGAAAATCAAACTACATGGAACTCTGACAACCAAGGAGTTAAAGAAACATTCACCCAAACTGGTAGGAGGGGCAGAGACAGGAGACAGATCAGAGAGGACATGTGGCAAGGTGGCAGACTGCCCAGGCAAGGTGGGGCTGGCCAACCAGGGAACCAAAGACTCAAAGCTAGCTGTAAAATACTGCAGGGGTTGCCACAGTGGGAGAAACTCCCAGTTCACAGGAGAGTTTGTTGGAAAGTGGAGCTATAGAGGAGCAAGCAAGCAGCATTATTCCTTCTCTGACCCGTCCCTAACAGACAGTGCCACTACAGCAAAGAGGGTTGCCCCACTCTGGCAAATACCTAAGGCTCCACCCCTTTATGACATAACAGGTGCACTGAGTCAAAGAAATATGGCCCAAATGAAAGAACACATCAAAACTCCAGGAAAAGAGCTAAGCAATGAGGAGCTGGACAATCTATCTCATGCAGAGTTCAAAACACTGGTAATCAGGATGCTCACAGAACTGATTAAGCTCAGTCACAAAATGAAGAAAGAAATGAAGGCTGCACAAAACAAAATAAAGGAAAATGTACAGGAAAATAACAGTGAAGGAAACCAGGACTCAAATTAACAATTTGGACCAGAAGGAAGAAATAAACATTCAACCAGAACAGAATGAAGGAATAAGAATTCAAAAAAATGAGAAGAGGCTTGGGAATCTTTGGGACAACTTTAAGTGCTTTAACATCTGAATCATAGGGCTGCCAGAAGGAAAAGAACAAGAGCAAGACATTGAAAACTTATTTAAACAAATAACGAAGGAAAACTTCCTCAATCTGGCGAAGGAAATAGACTTCCAGAAAGTCCAGGAAACTCAGAGTCCCAAAGAAACTGGACCAAAGAGGATCACACCAAGGTACATCATCATTAAGTTACCAAGATTAAAGAAAAAGAGAGAATCTTAAAAGCAGCAAGAGCAAAGGAGAGAGTTACCTACAAAGTTGTGCCCATAAGACTATCAGCTGATTTCTCAAAGGAAACCTTATAGACAAGAAGGGTCTGGAAAGAAGTATTCAAAACCATGAAAGGCAAGGACCTACATCCAAGATTACTCTATCTAGCAAAGCTTTCATTTAGAATGGAAGGGCAGATGAAGGTCAAGTTAAAGGAGTTCATCATCACCAAGCCCTTATTATATGAAATGTTAAAGGGACTTATTTAAGAAATAGAAGAAGATCAAAAACTATGAACAGTAAAATGACAACAAATTCACAACTATCAACAACTGAATCTAAAAAAAAACAACCCCAAAACGAAAACTAAGCAAACAACTAGAACAGGAACAGAACCAGAGAAATGGAGATCACACCAAGGATTTTCAGTGGGGAAGGGAAGGGAAAGAATGGGGTGGTAAAGGTCCAGGGAATAAGAAGCATGTTTGGTAGGCATAAAATAGACAGGGAGAGGTTAAGAATGGTAAAGGAAACAGAGAAGCCAAAGAACTTATATGTACAACCTATTGACATGAACTAAGTGAGGCGGGATCCTGGAGGGCAGAGGGATGCAGGGTGGAGAGGGGAGAAAAGGGAGAAAAAATTGGGAAAATTGGAATAGCATAATCAATAACATATACTTAAAAAATAAAAAAAAATATGAAAAATGCACAAAGAAAAAAGGAAAAGAGGAACTGGAGCTTAGAGACACTGAAACATGACAACCAGCAAACCTAAGCGATAACTCCAAGAATCTCCCCAGGCCTGATTAATAGTCTGAGTAGGTATATTTTACTCATAGGTTCACATCTTGCATTCGACCAAAAATTTATCTTATTTTTGAAGAAATTTAAAGAGGTGAAAAGAGGAAAGCCTGGGGCTGTGAATTCATAATCTTTCTGCAGAAACACTAGTCACTTTGATAACAACATTTGAAGGAGGACAAGCAAAGATGACCAAAACAGTCAGTGATGCAAAAGAATCAGCAAGAGAATTTGCTCCTCTGACCCCACCCAGAAATTGAGACCATTCACGTTTTGAAAATTGTTTCCACAGTGCCATTCCTAGCCTTCCAGCAAGCCAGGGTGAGAGAGAGCAAAAACTGTGGCTGGCACCTGTGGGTGTCCAGTGTTTAACACAGAGTTTCTTTTGCTACACCTTAGGATGAGCGTTCACCAATGTGGAGGGCAATGCCTGCAATACATTTTTAAGTCTCCTACTCCCACAGTCAATATAAGAAGAACCACTCCAGAGTGTCAGGACGAAAATTAGATAACTAAAAGCACTCCCATCAATCATTTGCATGCTGGTTGGCTTCCAAGTCTTGTGCAGGTCATATTATGACTCTTTATTAGTGTTTAAGGTCACCAGGAGACAGGCAAGTGCATCCTATGTCAGGAAGTGTAGTGAGCCTCGGGAGTGAGATATTTGGCTTTAGTAGGCACTGTGGCCGTGACTCGGAAATCCAGGGAAATGAGTTCAGCTCAGACTCCAGGCGCCGCGCTGCCTCACAGCAGATAGAACGAAGTAGAATAATAAAAGCTTTCCTGCCATTCTCAGCATTAGGTTGAATTCCGGTCAGCCCTTCCAGTTGAGTTTCTGGAGGCTGTTTTCCATTCAGCCCCCATGCTGAAGGCTGTAATTCACGGGAAGGGGCTCCAGCAAAAGCTTGGCCCAGAGTTCAGGCTAGATGGTGCCAGGGGAGCCCTCCTGCAGGAAGACAGATTAAAGGGCATGTGTACCCATTTGGTGGGGGAGTGCAAAATTTAGTGCCTACATCGGGCTCCCAGAAAAATTACTGCCTGGCTGATGCAGACCTGGCAGCCACACATAAACATGAATACGGACATTCCGCAAGCTCCCTTGCACAGTGACTAACCACATGTGCTTCACGCCAACAGAGACGCAGAGAAAGGCAGCAATGGCCACCTGCTCCACCCACCGGGGAGACTGTGTCCTCGTAAGATAAGGTCTCAACCTGGTCTGGTTTGAGCTAGGCTCATTCCTTTCACAATATGATTCCTATTCATGGTCTGAAAATTCAGATGACCTCACCCAATATGAACCAGTAGCTTGGAAACTCTTCCTTTATGGTATGATAGTAAACTTTAGTTGTTAAGGGCACTGAAAAAGCTAGCAAAAGTCAGTTCAAAAAGAGGAAACCTCCTCTTTCCATAAATGGATAAAAGTAAATATCACAAGGGTGGAGATCCCCTTTCACTTCTAAGAATTCCACGTTCACATAAAGATGTCAAAGTAAAGGCTCCAACAGGCAGAGGGTTCAGATGTAATGAAGCGCTGTGAGAGCTGGACTACTCCAGTTCATATGCATGTTCATACGTTTGGTCTTTGGTGTTGTGAAAGAATGATTTCGAGCTTAGGAAACTTTTTAAGAGGAAGCAAGAAGAATTTGTGACTCGTGAGCAGGCAGCCTTTACCTCTCATCTGCCTTGCCCCTATGTGTACACACCTGAAGCTGGTTCACAAGGACGCAGCGTCAGTGGAGGAAGGACTGTGGGCTTTCGGTGGGCAGGGGAAGTGTGCATTAACACTCACAATACTAGGCTTGCCTTCCCGAAAGCCTCTGGGCCTAGCAGAGTGTCCCACACAATGTGGGTGGTCAGTAAATGTTTACTGAGTGATTAGTGAATGGAGAAGTTAACTAAGGCCATGACCACAAGTCACTAAACACTTCAAAGAAACAACAAATGCAGAAATAAAATGGACAATTTACCATTTGCAAGTTATGGATAGTTGATATCTTAAAGATCACATGACCCTAAAGACCACTTCCAATGCTAAAATCCTGCAACGTTTTTGAAATGATAGACTGAATTTTCTTCCTACCATGAGAGATATTTAAGCATTCTGTGGTCTTCTTTGAAAGACTTACAAAGGCACCAAGGTTTAAGAAGCTGGCAGAAAGTTTCCTATTGCTGGAATTTGGAAGAGCATGAGTAGTGGAGTGTGTCCTTTTCCTGATACAGCAGGGCTTTATTGAGTTAAGAGCTCGTTTGAAGTAACCATAAAGAGACTGTACACATGACGAGAAAGCTTTCTCTTGGGGCTCGTTTATGTCTGCACGCATTATAGGCGTGGGAGTGGTTGTGGCATCGTGTGTGAGTGCTAGGTGAAAGGTTTCAGAACTCCGCTCACAGCACCTGGGGACATCCACGGAGGACACAGACCCCAGGCTGGAGGACAGCACAGAGTGTGTGGCCTTGCCTCCTGGCTGGACAGGCTCCGCAGAGCACGCTCAGCCCCCAGCAACCTGCCACCCAGAGCCTTGCACTTTGTCACATTCCCAAACCATGACGGCAGAGGGCTGAGAGCTTTGACATTTGGTCAAGGCCTCATTTCTGGTCATTTGAAACTATGGCAGGTAAATAAAATGTAACTTCTTGATTTAGGCCAGTGCTAAGGAGGGGCAGATGGGCAAGGAGGGGGGGAATCTTTATAATGACCTAGAAACCCACAAGGCATTCTGGACATCAAACATCAGTTACAAAGTACCACTTTGATGAGTTAAGAGTAAGTGAATCAGAACCAGATGGATTAAATTCCCCTTGAAATACACACAGGATTTAAAATTAAGAGTAGTTCTAGACACAGTGCATTGTTTCAAATACTAGCCAGAACATTTTAAACAAACAAACAAAAAAAATCACTAGAGATACTTGACAGTTAACTACTCACTCACTTCTGGATTTTAAATTCTGATTAGGCTGCATGAATAGTTGGAGAAGGTTTTATGTATATGAAATATAAAAATGTTTACTCAAATACCAAGAGTGGGCAAAAGAAAAAAAATTCTTTCAATGTGTTTTTATTTAAGTGCTTAGGTAAATTAATTAATATGAAGTTCCATAGAAAATGTTTATCAAGTTACAAGTGGGCAAGAACTGTGCAAACGGTTGCGTGTGTGTGCACACAGACTGGCCCAGGCACTTAATTAAAGACACTTGATCATGTTTGACAGATCTTAATAGGTACTTAAAATGTGCACACACATGCAAAGGCAGCCACATGTCCGTGTGATGCATCCTGACCCTGACGTGTTGACCAGCCTTTCAGAGAGTTGCTTTTCTTAGTGATTACTCACTGACACATGACCCTCCACATGGGCTGCCTGTCCCGCTTGTGACAGCAGGCAGGGCTGAGCTGCAGGCCCTTCTCAAGCAGGATCCCAGCATCTCAGTGCCCTCTGGCTTCCACACATAGGCTGCCAAATAAACAAACAAGGAGTTCCAATTTTATGCCTGGTGGCCTTGGTGGCATTCCTGCAACAGGGTTGACTCTGTTTATTTACTCACAGTTCCACAAGGCTCCCTTGGGAATGTTTGTGGCTAAGGTTTTGGGTTCCCAGATAGTCTGTTAAGAGATAGTGATTCTTGTCTTATTAGCCTTATGCATAAAATATCAGTTTACACATGGATATGACACCAAAAACACAGGCAATCAAGAAAAAAGAGATAAATTGGACTACATCAAAATTTAAAGGGCACAATCAATGGAGTGAAAAGGAATCCACAGCACGGGGTGGGGGTGGGGGGAAATATTTGCAAATAATTTATCTGAGAATAAGTTAATATTCAGAATATAAAGAACTCCTACAACTCAACAACAAACAAAACCTCAATCTGATTAAAAAATGGACAAGTAATTTGAATAGACAGTTTTCCAAAAAAGACATACAAATGGTCTACAAGCACATGAAAAGATGGTCAACATCGCTAATCAGTAGGTAAATGTAAATCAAAACCACAATGAGGTACTATCTAACATCCATGGGGATGGTTACTATCAACACTGGGATAGATGTGATCAACGAAACCAGAAAATAATAACTGTTGGTGAGGATGTGGAGGAATTGGAACACTTGTGACTGTTGGTGGGAATGCAGAATGACGTACCTGCTATGAAAAACAGTATGACAGTTTCTCAAAAAATTAAAAATAGAATTACCATACAACCTGCGAGTCCATTTCTGAGTATATGCACAAAAGAATTAAAAGCAGGGTTTCAGATATTTTTATACCTATGTTCATAGCAACATTATTCACAATAGCCCAAAGTGGAAGCAACTCAAGTATTCCCTCATTCACAGAGGAATGGATAAGCAAAATGTGGTATATGAGTATACACATGATTGAATGTTATTCAGCCTGACAAAGGAAAGAAAATCTGACGTATGCTGCAATGTAGATCAATCTCGAGGACATTATGTTAAGTGATACAAGCCAGTTACAACAAGACAAGTTCTGTATGATTTTACTTACATGATGCACTTAGAGTAGTCAGATTCATAGAAACAGAAAGTAGAATGCCGGTTGCCAGGGGTAGAGGAGAGGAGAATGGGAAGTTGATGTTTTGCGGGTATAGAGTTTCAGTTTTGCAAGATAAAACTTGCTCTAGAGATTAGTTGCACAGCACTGTGAATGTATTTAACCTTACTGAACTATATACTTAGAAATGGCTAAGATAGTGGATTTTATGCTGTATGTATTTTACTATAATTTTAAAAAATCCGTTATGTAAGAGATTTTTAACAGCTTTCTGAGCTCATGAAGAAACTTTAGTAATATCATGGAATGTCTTTGCAGAAAAGTGATGATTCTAAAAAATATTAGTATTTCAACATTAAGAAATAATGTTGAAAGTAAAGTTTCTGTTTTCTTTGTGTTTCCAACATGCTTATGTGGCAAGAAGTAAACCCAGTTCAGAAATAAGGAATTAATAGAGTTCAAATGATAGGCATTAGGGGGAAAAGAAAATTGTGTATGCTTCGTATTTGTCTTAAACCTTTATTATCCCATCAGTAAGTACTACCTGCAGGCCACAGGTGTGAATACTATGGCTGTAGGAAGTAAGGTCATTTGGCCAAAGTCACATGGGTGATTACTTATAGAAATGGAATTTGAACCCAGGTCTCCTACTGCCACAATCAAGGAGAGAGGCAGGCCTGATTAGAGCTCAGTACAGTAACGGAGGCTGACGTTTATGAACATATTACTAATGTAACTGATAAACGAGCAAGTGCAATTTGCAGTTGAGGAGACCAGATAGATAAATAATAGAGTCAGTTTATCAAAAGTCATCCAAAAGGTGCTGTGAGGCATGGTCAGTGCGTGCTGGAAGTCAACCTACTCCAAAGCCAGGGCTGCACCTGAGGTCCAGCTGCTCACTTCAAGTCTGGTCCACGTTGGAGGAGATTGCCCTGGGAGTTGGTCAGAGTCAGATAACCAGAATAAAGATTGAGATGATTTCTGGAGCCAGATGGCCTGGGTTCATAGCCTATATCTGGCAGTAGCCGTATGACCTGGCGCAAATTACTTAACCTCCTGTGCATGCTTCCTCATCTATAAAATGCAGATTATGAGTATCTTTCTCATAAATGAGGAGTAAATGAATCAATGACTATAAAGTACTGAAATAGTTCCTAGAACACAGCAAATCCTTAATAAGTGTGAAATATTATTTTATTTCAATTGTTAGAGACATATCACCCATCAGGAATGGCACCTAGGAAATACTCTGTTCTTTGAAGTTTCCGGTGACAGGTGCGTGTACACCTACGGAACAAATACATTTAACCTCAAATTATGCAACTTATGCATATAAAATTCTTATCTTAAGCAAACAAAAAAACATAGTGTAAGGGCAATTTTCAAATATGCCTACATATAAAAGCATATTCTTAAACTTTCAACAAGATTACAATGTTCTATCAGTCTTCCTCAGCATTTTAAAATTTCTGCTTGAATTTTTTAAAATTTATTTTTTAGTTAAGTGTAGTTGATATACAATCTTATATTGGCTATATTAGTTTCAGGTGTACAATAGAGTGATTTGACATTTTTATACCTTATAATGTGATCGGCCCACTAATTGTAGTAGTCAATCATGTGTCACCATGTAAACTTACCATAATATTATTGACTATATTTCCCTTCCCCCTTTTACCCAAGTCCTCACCCCTCCCTTCTGTAACCATCCCTTTGGTCTCTGTTCCTATGAGTCTGTTTTTTTTTTGTTTTGATTGTTAATTTGTTTTGTTTTTGGTTTTTAGATTCCACCTATAAGTGAAATCATATGGTGTTTATCTTTGCCTACCTGATTTATTTCATTTAGCATAATACCATCTAGATTCATCCATTGTTGTTGCAAAAGCATTATTTACAATAGCCAAGATATGGAAATAACCTAGGTGTCCATCGGTAGATGAATGGATAGAAAATATGTGGTAAATATATGCAATGGGATATTTTGCAGCAATAAAAAATTGAAATCTTGCCATCTGCTTGACTTTTATTTCCACTTGTTTCTTAAAAGTTAGAGCAGGTTGCATGGATCTCCAAAGGCTGTAACTTATTCCAGGTATACCTTGGGAGTCAACTTTAGATTCTATTCACTCTAGGCCAGATGATTTTGTACATCTTTTCCCCTGAGAGGAGCAATAAATGAGAAGGATCTTCTTAGGTACTCACTGGTGGCAGTGAGAATGGCCTCCTCGCTCTCCATCATCACTACCACAATCCTGCTTCTCATGGAGAGAAGGCAGTAAAGTCGCCTAAGAGAACTTTGGGTTTTAACCAACCAATGAATCAAGCCCTTGGTGGTAGTGGTATGTCATGGATGTGCTTGGGTTACATTTACAGATAGTTGTCCTCCAAGAGAAGGGTAAGAATTTTGGGACTAGAGGTGTGGTTAAGATTTTCCATTGCAATCTGATTTCTCGATTATTATAGTTTATGAAAATACTTGTCATTTATTGAGTCCTTACTATGTCCCAGATGCTATGCTAGGAATTTTATAAATAACACATTATGTACTATGGTAGCACTGCAAGAGAGACATGATTAGTCCCACTTGTAGCCAATAAAACTGGAGCCTGTAGAGCTTAAATGACACAGCCAGTGAGTTTTGTAGTCATTACTGAATCCAAAGATGAATTCTCAGCTTCTGTGCTCTGCTGCTTCTCAGTCACATCCTATAGTCATTGACAGACTTCAAATGGGTGCAGAAAGCAGATAATCAATTATTTAACTCTCTAACCCAAATTGTGATTATCCTAAATAGAAAGTTTTCAAAGAAAATAAAATGACATCTTATACATGTGAAGTTAGAGAAGAGGAATCACAGAATTGGAAAAGACCATAGAAAGCAATGAATTTCCTTTTCTCTGCAAGAAACTCAGATGAAGGTCTGCCAAGCCTCTGCATGAATAACACCAGCACTGCGGAACTCACTACCGTGTGTGGAAGCTGACACCACTATCAGACAGCTGGGCCTGTTGAAAAGCTCTTGTTCCTTCTCAGCATAAATCTCCTATCCAGTGCCTACCTTCCACTTTTTCTGGCTCTGCTAAAACCACTCAGAATAATCTAACCTCTGCTCCACAAGATAATCCCAATTTATCATGTACACTCTGGTCTCCCCATGTGACTCAGACACAGATTGTTTCTGGCATAGTTAGAAGCAGCATAGTATAGAAGAAAGAGCCTACGTTTTACAGTCAAAAAGTCTGTTCAAATTCTGGCCCAATCACTTATTACTTATGAGATCTGAGGGAAGTTACAAGTTACTCAATTTTCTGGGTATCAGTTTCCACATCTTCAGAAAGATTTTGCAGGTCAGTTCTGAGGGTTAGGATGAGGAGATAGATATAGAATGTCAGCATGTAGTGGGCACTCAATAAAGATGAGCTATTATTGTACGTTAAACTTTTTACTGGTAAAGGGGCCAAGTATTTTGATAACTTACTTTAATCTCAGACAGTTGGTTTAACTAGTGCCTTCTCTTGTTAACAGTATGTGGGCAGGTGACCTGTTGTGTATTTAAGTAGTATGAAAGAGCAGGTTTTCCCCAAAGAATTGTTACTGGTTATATTTGTTATTGTTGTGTGTGTATATTTAGTTTCTCCGGATATATCTAACTAACCTGGCTACCCAAGCTATAGATATAAACACTGGTTAAGTGTCTAAACAAAATTTGGATCCTGGGATCCTAAGGTCTAAGGTGGGGTACTTGAGCTAGATGGTTTAAGGCCAAGCTCTTAAACTCACTGATAACTCCCTGGAATGTCACTTAAAGAATTTCAGGGAATGTCTGCCCTTTCTATAATTCTGTCTTGGTTAGAGGAGGGGGTGGTAGTGGTTTCACAAGGTCCGTTTTACAGAGCTGAGAGCTGAGATTTCTTCAGACAAATGCCTTCCCTTTGATGGAGTCTGGCGCATATTTTCCAGTTCACCTTATAGTAAAGAATGCTGTGGGATGGGAACAGTTAATTGTCCTTCTGATCTGTGTTCTCATCTTTTTCTATAGAGATAGAAGTGCAGCTGGCCTATGAATGCCCAGCAGGGCAGCATTCCCCAGCACCCCTTGTAGCCAGGGGTGGTCAAGTGTTTTGACTCTTGACAATGGAATATGAGCAGAAGTAAGGCCCTTCTGCCTCAGCTGCTTGTGAAGAACTCCCTGGCCTTGAACTTCTATCCTTTCCCCATTGCTCCAGGAACTATGATCTTGACCTCATTTGGAAGATGGCAGAGCTGCCATCAGCATGGATTTCTGAACGACTAAATGGATGAGAGCTGCCTGTGGCCTGAATGCTGACCTTGGAGTTGTACATAAAAGAAGAATAGATTTCTTTGCTATTTGAGCCACGTAATTGTTAAGTTTCTACTTAAAGCCACTTATCCTCTTGTTTCATCTAATGCGATTCTGAAACCCTGTTTAATTTCTGGAGTTAAAACATTCATTTATTTTTATTCAACAAGAATCAATTACCTATTTTATTGGAACCATTGTCCCAAAGAGAACCATAGAGGAAAAAATGAGCTTGATGGGCCCATTGTCCCAGGAACAACATACAGAGGGGGCCCTCAGAATTTTCAGTGAGTTCATTCCCTGGGCAATTCCGGCCCACACCTATTTCCAGATTTGGTTAAGATTAGTTTTGTGTCTTGAAGAGGAGGACAGCCTGATGTTTCCTTTACTCCATCCTGCTATAGTCCCACAAAAACCCCACAGTTTCTTACTTGAGCTTCCAGACACTTTCTATATGTTTTACTGTAAGAAGCCCTGTGTTCTATCTAGTCCTGAAGCCTTTTTGCTCCTGCTACTTAAAGTGTAAGTGTGGATATTGTGGCATGGCAACTACCAGCTTTTGGGAAAAGCCCTCGTTTCTCTGATCTGTGCTCTGGCTCTGATAGCTTTGATCGGCTCTTCCAACAACCGTGAGCCCTGGCAGGTTGTTGTTACCTCTGCTGTGCTCGGTGCACAGGAAATGCTGTGGGAGACTGGCAGGGAGACAGAGAGATGAAGAAATCACGTTCATCAGAGCTAGCTAGTCAGTTTCCTCAAGTAAGAAGTTTGTCTAACATCCACTGGTTTCCTCCAAAAAAGATAGTATACTTTCTTAACTTACTGATAAGATTAGTTCATAGAGTCACTGTCTATGGATCCTGGGCTGCTTTTCAGTTTTAATCCTCCTCACTGTAACCTTTTAGCTTTCGTAGACATGTGCAAAGTAAAAACCTCAATGTTCACAATGTGTAAGATAATACAATAGCATCCTTTCATTGTAATACAGTTGTTATAAATATACTGTAATATATTTTCATGTATTGTAATCATTATTAAATGATAAAAATCGGTTAAACTCAACATATTAGGTTGGTCAAAATATCCATTATGTTTTTTTCCATAAAATAAAAGACACATTTTTCATTTTCACCAATACCTTTATTGATTTGGATATTTTGAGTATATCATCTGTCTCCTGTTATTGGCTTCTAGTGGTTAGAGGCCAAGGATGCTGCTAAACGTCTTGCAGTGCATAAGACAGCCCCACAGCAAAGAATTATTTGGCCAAAATGTCACTAGTACCAAGAAACTTTGTAAACCACTTTTGACACATCTGATCAGTCACAGCACCTCCATACACGGCACAAATCCTTTTTTGCATTTTTACCTTTTTAAAAATAATAAAACATAATATGCTGAAAGTGTTGCATATTTTCTTTAATTTTCAATATTAAAATGGCTGCACAAAAACTCATCTATTTTGATCAGTTTTATAACACATGTGGATATGGCAGCTGTCACAATACAATCAAACAAAATTGTTTTGAATGAAGTTAAAGGCAACTAAGCACTACTAGAGCCATCGAACGGAAAACACTAACTCAACTTTCTGGCCAACTCAGTACTTTAAACTTAACTTCAGATCCCCACTATCCAACTTCCTTTGTCTGCTGTCTTCCCAGCTCAGGTGGTGGTAGTTCCACCTGCACAGTTGCTTAGGTAAAAAACCGGTCACCTTGACTCTTCTTTCACTGTCATCTCACAAACAAGCCATCAGAAAATCCTGCCAGCTTTACTTTCAGGATTTTTCCAAAATCTGATTTCTTTGTACTACCTCTGCTGCTACCACTCTGCTGACGCCACCAAACTCTTCTGCTTGGATTAAGTGGCCTCCCAACTCCTCTCCCTGTTTCCTTCCACCTACCCTCCAACACACACACACACACACACACACACACACACACACACACACACACACAGTCTGTTCTCGAGAAGACAGCCAGAGCAATCCTTTTAAAGTGGAAAGCAGGTCATTCAACTCCTCTATTCGAAAACTTTCAGATGACTCTCCACTTTGCTCTGAATACAATCTCAAGTCCAATCACAGGCTGGTAAATCCCTTGCTACCTTTCTGACCTCACTGCCTAAAGCTCTCCCTCTTACTCAGATCCTGCCCCAGTAGCTTCCTTGTTGTTCCTGGGTCACACAAGGCAAGCTCTTGTTATAGCACATTTGCTCTAGCTTGCTCTTAATGTTCTCTCCTTGATGTCTGCTTGGATAACTCCCTTACCTTTTTAAGACTTAGCTCAGACATCTTCTCCTGGATAAGATTCACTCTGATGACGCTGTTTGCACTGCTACTTGCTTCCCCACTCACTTACCCTATTCAATTTCTGCCTTCTAACACATGACATAATTTACTGACTGTGTTTATTGTCCCTCCCACATACCACTAGAATATTAGCTCCATAAAGGCAGGAATCATTGATGTACCTCAAGCACCTAGAACATTCCTTGGCATATAGTAGGTATTTTATATATATTTGCTGGAAGAATGAATGAATGAAACCTACATATGATGACACTGATTCTTTTATGATTATGAAATGAACTGGGATGATCAGGGACTGAGGCTGTAGGATTTACTTTCTTTCTTAATAGGAGGGATGTGGCAGCAGGAAAGCGTTGGCCCCTGAGAGGAAGACTTTCATGAAAGTGAACCCAAAAGTGGAAAAAGGAATCTTGAGATTGTCAGGTAAACTCTTTCTGTGTTCTGTTTCAGGAGGATTGACTTGGGGTTGAGAACACTCTGTTTTTTGGAGTAAGGACTTGTCCTTGTTTTCAATTAGAATCTGAGTGACTGAGAAAAGTGATGTGGATCGAGTTCCCTGCCCCCTGCACAAACATTTCCTGGTCTGGTTTCAGGTATCCTTTTCCGTAGGTGGGTTTGCCATTGAGGGATTAGAGTGCCCTGTTATTCAGAGCCCTAGCTGTCACAGTGGTGCTGACGCACGTGCAGTATCTTGGATCTCTATCCCCGTTGCTCATTCACACTCACCTTCAGGTGGAAATGGTGAACTTGGTCAGTGGAACCCAATGCCTGAACCTGAGTCGCCTGGGGTGTTTGCTGTCTGTCCCCTTCTCTGGGCAGATCCTGGACTGCCTTGCCTCTGGGAGAATTCCAGTGAGAAGAAGGGCAGGGCAGAGAAGAGAGTGATCAGAGTGAACTCTTATGAGGAAACCCTGAAGAAAGAAGGTGGATGGCAGTGGCTGGGAAAGGTGAATAAATGGGAAGAACAGATGGGTTGAAGCAAAGAGGAGAAGACAGGCCAAGAGGTGAGGGTGGACACAGCGTTATTAATTGGTATTGTGTGCCCCTTCCTTCCTGGCACGTTCATGCATTAGGTTCCCTGGTGACATGAGGAACATGCTATTTATTTTTCTCCATAAAATATGGAAAAAGTTAGTTCATCATTCAAATTTGAAACCATTGCCAACGGGGGAAGAAAATACTTTGCCAAAGTTTGCAAGCACAAGTTCATTTAAAAATGTGAAGATTAAAAGGCTCTCAAATGACCTTGCGACCGCTGACACACTTTCCAAGACATTCCACATTGAACTGCCAGCCTAAATGAGATGTGTTCTTTGATATGTCCAAATCGAGGCACTCCACACCACCTTTCTCGAACCGGTTTCAGTCACTGGGAAATTTATGAACAGCAAATTAGCTTTGCTCAGCTGCCCCCTGAACATATATACACACAAGACAGGAGTAGCAGTAATTGTCAGGGAGCAGCATATTGACAGAAGAGAAAAAAACTCTTTTTTTTTTCCAGAAAAGGAAAACTCTATATAAAAGAGACTTTCGGGTCCTGGGAGTGTCCAGTATAGTTCCCAGCAGCCTGTTGAAAGACCCTGTGTTGTTGAACAGCCTCCTGCAGGGTAATTGCCATAGCAGCCCATATGAAAGGAACAGTGGAAAGGTGCAAAAGTCATTAACAGGGAAGAAATAGGAAGCAATCAACAACGCTTTAAACAAATTATTGCCATGAAATTACACTCTCAGCTTGAGATAAGTGTCCTGGATCTGTTAAAGCGATATACACCTCACTCATTTGAATGAGATGAGGAAAGTTTTTCTCTGGTTATTTATGAAGTGCGAGACCACGATGGACTGTGGTGCCTGAGTCAAGGCGGGCTGCCCACGTCTTCCCAGGCTCTCTTTAAAGATGGATTACCTACGTCAGGGACTTGGGTACAGCGGCTTTTCAAATCCTCACCTGGGCAAGACGCTACCTTTTTGCATGAAATGGAAACCTATTGGGCCGGCTATATTTTATTCAGAAGTTGTTTTCAGGAGAAAAGCCCTCAAGACTTTTCCCTGTGGGAGTGGGGAGTGTGGGCGTTCGCTGCCAGGAACTCGCTTGGCACCTGAGTTCTGCCTCCCACGGCTGCTCAGCCATAGGTCTGCAGAAAAAGGCTGCTTTTTCCCTTTTCAGACCTGGCCTTGCTTGAGGTCCCGTCATCTACTCTGGCCTCTCCTTTGGAAGTGGCTTTTCAAAATGTCCTCATTTCCTAGTGACTCAGACTCTGGTGGCTGTTTGCTTCTTCTCTTACACCCTTCAAAGCTCTGATCATGAACTGCTGGCTGATCCCAGGCTGGTCTCCTGCCCCTGCCACCCCATCAACAGCCACTTGGACCACTGCGCTGGGAGTGGGTTTAGAGTACCTCTCCCTCCAGTAAGCCTCACTCTGCAGCACAATTGTCTGTGTTCAAAGCTCTTGTCTGCCTGTTTGTGCTTGGACCAATGGGCTACCTGTTGTGTGCTGCTCACAGAATCAAGTTTGTACCATGAGACCCCAGACGCTTTAAGTGCAAGAGTGGACACCTCTGGCAGCTGCCTCAGTTTCTCCCCCCAGTACCCAGGTATGTGCCCAACACTCTTCCATTATATTTGTTTCCTGGATGCTTCATTCTAGGTCTCAACAGCCAGCCCAGACATAGTGCTTATTTTCAGTTAACAGTTTCCCTTCTTATCTTCTTGTTCTAACCACAACGCAAACTGTGAGAAAATAAGGCTTTGATTTTCTTTTTAAGACTTTAAGTTGAAACTTGGATGCTCACCTTTGCTGAGGAGTGGGAAGGAATGTGTCATGTATACACTGCACAATGAATTCAGACATGGAGTAAGAAGACTTTTTAAGGTTACCATGAATGAAGTTAATGAGTTTTGATGTCATTATAATAGGGACTCTTCTTGTCTATACATACTTGAAATATTGTAATTCCAGTCTCTTAAATCTAGATACAAGAACTTTCAACCTATAAAGAAGCCCATTCCAGGTAAAACAGTCCCAACATTGTTAGGTAATCCATTCTCATATTTAAATGCCTCCAAGTAATACCATTCTACTGCTGTGTTTTGCCTTCAAGAGATATGTGAAAAATTAATGATGCTATCCTGAATTGAAAAAATGTAGACAAAACCCTTTGCAAAACCGTATTCTATTGTAATTCTTCAAATCTTTTTTTTTTTTCCCTCCAAATGAAGCATCTCTACTTCTTTCAATTCCTCATTATGGGACAGGGCTTCAGGCTGTTCTACACTTTGGTCTCTGGCTTTGGATTCAATTGGCCAATTGCTATTAAAATTCGCTTCCCAGGTGTGATAATGGTGAGAGACATGGAGTTCCATTGCCAAAGAAGGTGCACAGGACTCAAAGTAACAATGCTTATAAATCTGTTGTTTGCAGAAAAATATATACATATACATATACATACACATATATATATGTATGTAAATGTATATATAATATAGCAACAACATAGTAAAAATACCCATCACAGACATAGGTTGCTTCACAGCAAGGGGTCTAGAAACTCTGGGGTGTTCTCCCTTTTTGGGGCCTTTCTAGACATGCTTTCTTTTTGGAACCCATGTGTGTATAGAATTCCTCAGAACTAGGAAGCCCAGAATGGATTCTTGATTTGGGGGCTTCTTATATTTTGCTGGTCATGTAGGCATGTTTCTTGCTGTGTGACAAGACCCAGGGACAAAGCCCTCCTGGCTCTCCCCAAGACCAGGTACAAATCATTAGTCTCACTTTTATCAATAAACAATGCTGACAAGCTGATAAAACCACTCTGAAACTTGCCTTGGACTTATGGCTACAAAACGACACTATTATTCAGTACCTTTCACCTCTTGACCCAGTCCTGATGGAACGGCAGAGGCCAGCAGTCCGGGACCTTCTCAGTGCCACTGAATGACTTTTCTTGCTTGACACCTACTATGCACTAAGGAGTCGGAGAAACAAAATTTACATTACGAAAGCAAATGGAGGATGAAGAAAGAATCCTTTCCTCAGGTAACTGGTTGTCCATAATTACAGACAACGGTGAAGAGAAAAAGAGAAAGAGAGAGAGAGATTTTAAGAAATTGGCTCATGCAAATGTAGGGGCTGGCAAATCTGCAGAGGAGACTGGCAGGCTGGAGACTCAGGCAGGAGTTGATGTTGCAGCTTCAGTCTAAAGGCCTTCTGAAGGCAGAATTCCCTCCTCCTTGGAGGAGGTTGGTTTTTTTCTCTTAAGGCTGATTGGATGAGGCCCATCCACATTATGAAGGATATCGGTTTTACTCAAAGTCTGCTAATTTAAGTGTTAACCTCATCCAAAAAATACCTTCTCAAGGACATCTACACTCGTGTTTGACCAAACATTAGGGTACCATGGCTTAGCCAAGTTCATACATAAAATTAACCATCACAATGGGGAAAACTATGTTTGGGAGGAAAAACAAGGAAATTTCCAGGCACAATAAAGTATATGAGGACTGGGTGGTTAAGGAAGGAAGGCATTATAAGTACTGGGAGTAGCATGAACAACTAATACTAAGTGGCCTGATTAGAAAAATCTATATAAACAGCAGATAGACATCACTCCTAATATGTGGACTGAAGCCAATTCCACACAAACAAGTTCTAAAAATTATTGCACTCAGGTGATAGAAGCTGATGACTTGTACCGAGTTCTCCCACTCTCCCCCCACCCATACACACACCTTTAATTGGTTAATACGTAGACATTGTCTCCTAGACTTATCCTTAGAAACTAGACTGATCAGCCACTGACTCTTCATTTGTATGGACTCTAACTGCAAAATCTCGTTGTGAAAAAGAGGGTTGAGTTACAAGGTGAAAGCCTTAAGTCTCCTCTCAAGTTTGCTGTGTAACTGTGCCTTATAAAAAACTATGCAGCATCTTGCCTATTTTCGTGATCTTCCATAACAATTCCCTTCCAAAGGCAGGCAATTCCTAGTTTTATCATATGCAAATTTATGGGGTGAAATTTTACTCTTTCTTACAGGCCAGGTTAAATACTCATTTTTATTCCTTTCTTTTTTTTTTCCCCAAAGTGTGCTTGGGTTCATTTGGCATGTTATCAAATATTGTAGTTATTTTTACTACTCTTGATTGCATATTTATAGCATTTCTAATTATTAGAGAGCATTAACATTTTAGTAACAGGAATAATGCTTTGATATTTATGACAATGATGTGCTGTGGTACTTCTGTCTGTATTGACTGAAAGAGGTAAAGTAGTTTTTTTTTATCACATCTCAACCAGGTTTTTGAGATCTCCCATGTTCTAGCCTTTAGGGGAGTTTCTGGAAAACAGATGGAAATAAGAAGTAAATGGAGCTTTAGGGAGTCTGTCATGGGAACAGTACTACAGAGAAATAGTACTGCAGAACCTGGCAGACAGGACAGCAGTGACATGTTTTATCGGTCTCGGCTTGGCTGGCCATAGGATAGATGGAAGGCAGCTTTACAGAAGACAAGATGCTAAGCTGGATGTTGCTGAATGAAGTGATTTCATCCAGAAAGGGATGGATGGCCCTCTTGGTAGAGGAGCCCGCAGGAGCAATTTCAGACAGGTGTGAGGTGTCTGGTGTAACCAGGAAAGGCCTGTAAGACCTGAATGGCCAGCAAGTATGTGGAGGTGGGAGGGGGGAAGTGAGACTGAAAAGGTAGATACTTCAGTAGAGTCTGATTGCTAATTCAATTCATTTTTGTACATTTATTTATTCCTTGAGTTTTTTAAATAAAAGTAATGCATACTAATTGTGAATATCATATCTCTTTTAAGCTTAATTGTTTTCTAAAGGTAAAGGTGGCCAAAGGTCTAAATTTTTTAAAATTGATTTTTTGAGAGAGAGAGAGGGAGAGAGAGAGGAAGAGATGTGTTGTGCCACTTATTTATGCATTCATTGGTTGATTCTTGCATGTGCCCTGACTGGGGATTGAACCTGCAACCCTGGGGTATTGAGTCAACACTCTAACAACTGAGCTACCTGGCTAGGGCTGGTGGCCAAAGATCTAAAGGTTAAAATTCACTCTCTTATCTCCTAAGGTCAGTGCAGCACCTGATTTCAACTGGTTTAACCCAGAAACATGTACATTTTGTACCTGCCTTAGAAATCATTTCACTTTCTCTATGAAATAATAGAAAAAACAGAGCAGTGCTGAGTAGTGCTGTAT
>VMDR010017398.1:0-20153 GCA_007922815.1 Macrotus californicus
TATGAGCTATACAGCAACATTCAGATCTTGATTAAAATTATACACTGTATTGCTTATGAAAAAGAAACAATGAGAAAATACATCAAAGCTGTAATAATGATCTTTCAGTGGTGAAATATTTTTGCTACAGGATCTGTTAGTGATAAGATTTAGGGTGACATCATATTATCTGTGAAAGAGTATTTACACAACAATTTAGAATATTTTTAACAACCTAGAATATTTTTGTTGTTTTATATTTTTATGTAAATAGGCCATAGTCCAACTAAAGGACTCATGAAACATTAAATAAGTTCATAAAATTTGCTTTGCCACTCAAAGCTCAATTAAAATTTATCAAGATAAGTGAGTGTTATCCTGTTCCTTTAATTATATTGAGTCATCTTTAGTGATTTAGTTTTTTTTTCCCCAAACTCCCCCTGCTCCAACATTAAACAATGAAAATAAGGGATGATTCTTTTGTATTCATGTTTCCTGCAAGAGAAAAAAAATTTTTTTGGACCTCGGGGTTGGGATTAAATTTTAAGATGATGCCCAACTTTAATTTGCATAACATATATATTCTGATTATTGCTGAATTTATATTTCCAAAGCAGGCCTCCCTTTCTACAACTCTAGAATCCCTATATCCAAGCTGTCTACTTGATGTCCTAAATTGGAGAACTATAGGCTTTTCATAGTCATTATATCTAAAATATTTGGTATTTGGTGTATTCATTGCCCCATAGTAGATGCTCATTAAATTAATAAATATATGAATTATAGCCCAATGGGCTTGTGGGCTCCTGCAGCAGTTACAGAACAACTCAACATGGCTAAGGATCATTAAAAGATTTTATTTCTGAATACACTACAATTATGGTTATTAGTCACTGAGTGATACTTGGAAATCATTGCAAAAGAATCCCCTGTATTGGCCTAACCCTTTATAATATATAATGTCATTGCCTCATATTTATGATATCACTTCAGTCTTTCAACAAACTATGAATCAGCCAGGGAAGATTTTTTTTTCTGTCATAAGTGGAGAAAATAATAATAGCTATCATTTATTAAACACCTACTATATGGCAGGCACCACGCCCAGTGCTTTTCATGCATGATCATGTTTAGTTTTCAGTGCCAAATATCACATTTTAAAGCTGAGGAAATGAGCTTGGATGAGCTTTGTATCCTTGTGAGCTAGGTGCCTTATAAGCTGGGGATTATAATTATAAGGAAGTGTAAAGAATAGAACATATATTTAGAGAGATGAAGTAATACCCCAGTGTCTCCTAGGAGGAATTGAACAAATTGAAGTTCAAACCTAGGTCATCTGATTCCCAAGCTCATACCTTTAAAGAACATACAAGACAACATAAAAATGAACAAATTAGCCCTTCCTGGATTGGTCACCAGAACCTTGACTCCATGAATGTATTTAATCTTACTCAGTAGGATAATAATATTTGGCTATCTCTGCCCCTCCAGGTTTTTTGAACCCAATATACTTCCCTCAGTTGTTTCAGAGGAGGCCACATAAAGCCATCAAATATATTTCTGAATGGATTTTGTGAAACTATGGAAACTATAATAACCTAAGTGCCAAAGTGCTTTTAATATGCAAAACTAGGACTTCATGGAGCAAATAAATGAGTTTTGTTTGAATTTCTAAAGCTTGGTTTGAATATTAATACCATAATTTGAGAGGTCCCAGAGCATAGAAATAAAACCATAGCTAATGACATGAAGTCACTTTCTTGCCACATAGAGAGAAAATAAATGTTCTTTATAGGCAAGTTAGAGGTACGGTAGTGGACAGTGGCAAAAAGAAAGAGAGGGCAAGGAGAGAATTTTGATATAAACAATGGGTCCCTGCCTTCTCACACATCAGCTGTGTCCTGGGGAGAGAAGAGAAGAGTGGAATGGTGGGGGCAAGGATAGGCATCCTTGACATGATCAAGAGGCTTCATAGCAACAGGTAATAATGTGTCTGGTTCTCCAGGGTGAACCTGGAAAATGGTATATTTCTGAGAAATGCTGGGTCCACTGCCAGACTGCTAAGCAGTTGGGTGATAGTACTTACAGCATAAACAAAGGTGCCCTGGCCTTGGGCACAATAGTTAAGGAAATATGAAACATACCCAATATGCAAGATAAATAACATTCTCATGCATGATTTCAAGAAAATCAAAATGAATGTACAAACAAGTGATGAATAAAATACCTGATTACTAACAAAAGGCTGACTGGTTTAGCTGTTTGTTTTACAACCCTGCATTTATGTTACTGGTTAAAAGTCTGTGTGTCTCATTCTCTGAAAGACCAAAACTCAAAATGTCATAGTGTGGAGTAAGAAAAGGTTTATTGATCAAGAAGATCAAAGAGAGATCTAAGATGGCAGAGGAGTAAGTGAAGGCTATACTAACCTCCTCCCAAGGCCAATCTGGAATTACAATTAAATTGTAGAGGAATCATCCTGAATAACCAACTGAAAACTAGCTGGAGAGAAGTAACCAAGGAAAGAAAGAAGAAACCACTGCATCACAATGAGACTGGTAGGTAATGTGGAGGAGGTTCAAGAAGGCTGGCTGGGCTCCCACAGGTGGCAGCTGAAGTTCCAAGGAGATATTTCAGCAGCTGGGGTGGGGTGTTCCCCCTGAGAAGTGTTGGGTCTAAATACCAGGCTTGGATCCCCAGCCTGTAGCACCAGAGCCAGGAAGGAATCAGGGTAACACCCAGCTGTGAAAAGCAGCAGAGTTTTGGTCTGTCACAGAGAGATAGCTAGAGATGCAGAAAGCTTCTTAAAGGGCCAACATACAAAATTCTATTTGCAGCCAGTAACCCTGCGCTCTGGTAAAGGGAAAGCAGAGTGGACTAGAAGTGCTTGAGGGGAGTCTGGGGTTGGTGGCTCTGGGGAGAGAACTAAAGGTATCCTTGTGCCTGAGTTGAGTCATTCCCTATACTGCAGAAGCCATTTTTCTCAGGCAGAGAACTCCTCTCCATGGCATCAGCCTGAGGGGCAGCAATAGCCTCATCCACAAGAATTACTCTGCCCTACCCTGTTACCGCAGGATAACATGCTGCTGATTACAGCTTCAGGCTATATTACTAATTAGTTTAACAACTAAGGTGAAAATACAAAGAAGCAGCCAAAGTGGAAAGACAAAGAAACAGACCCCAAATGAAAGAACAAGAGAATTCTCCAGGAGAACTAGATGAAACAGAGGCAAGCAATTTATCAGATAAAGAGTTTAGAGTAATGTTATAAAGATACTCAACAGCATGAAAAAAGATATAGAAATCACAAAAACAACCAGTCAGAAATAAAGAATGCAATATCTGCAATAAATAATATGCTGGAAGAAATAAACAGTAGTTTAGATGAAAAAGAGGATTGAATCATTGATTTGGAAGACTGGATAGAAAAAAAACACCCAGGAAAAACAGCAAAATGAAAAAAGAATTAAAAAAAATGAAGAGCACTTAAGAAACATTTTGGACAACATGAAACATAACAACATCCACATCATAGGAATACCATAAGAAGAAGAGAGCAAGCAAAGGATTAAGAGCCTATTTGAAGAAATAATGACTAAAATCTTCCCTAGTCTGGTGAAGGAAGAGACATAAAAGTCCAGAAAACTCAGAGAGTCCCAAACAAGTTCACCCAAAGCAGCCTACACTGATAAACATCATAATTAGAATAACAAAGCTTAAAGACAAGGAGGGATTCCAAAAAGCCACAGGAGGAAAGCAGGTAGTTACATATAAGGGAGCAGTAACTATACTGTCATTTAATTTCTGAACAAAAACATTTCAGGCCAAATGATGTGAAATATTCAGTGATAAAAATCAAGGACATATAACCATGGCTACTTTACCCAACAAGGCTATCATTTAAAATTGAAGGAGAAATAGGAGCTTCTCAGACAAGTAAAAGCGAAAAGTACTGGTAACACCAAACAAGTACTGTAACAAATGTTAAAGGTCTTGCTTTAAGAAGAGAAAGAGAAAGAAAAGATAAACAGAGGTAAACAGTCTATCAATACAATGGCACTAAATATGTATCTATCAATAATCAACCTAAAGGTAAATGGCTTAAATGCTCCAACCAAGAGAAATAGTGTAGCTGAATGAATAAGAGGACCCATATATATGGTTGTAACCAAGCAAACTGGGGCTTTGCCATGTGGCACCTTGACACATGACCCAACAATTAGTGTTGAAGGACGTTTTTATTAATAGGGCTACAACCTTGGTGGGAGAGGGGCACTGAGAGCACTCTTGCTCAGAGCCCACTTCTCCCATGAAACCCAGCACTTCCCTTGCTCCCCAAAAGGCTTTAAGCCAAATCCATGCCCAGAACTTCTCCATATCCACATCTGTTCTTAAGCAGGCCAAGTAAACAGGCCTCCATCCTCTTTGGAAGATGCTCTTGTGGGTTTCAGAGTCACTATCCTCTTGCAGTAGCTCTCTCCTTCAGTATCTGGGGTACATTGTTCTCAGCCTCCATGTAATGGTTCAAAAAATCATGTTCAGTGTTACACTGGATCATGGTGGAGTGCAGGGAAGCACATATCTTAGGAGAGTGGCTTCTCTGTACATACTTCAGAGAAGCAGAAATCTGTAGCTCAGTATTTTTGGTCACAGTTCATCTCCAAGCATCTCTCACAAATCTGTGCTTGGTTAGGCAGATCCCCACACAACTCCTTCAGCTCTGCTGCCATCTTAGCCAGGCCAGCTTCCCAGTGGGCTGCCTCTTTCTTACTCAAGAACTTGTGGCATCCCTTTACTCCAAACCATGTGGCATCTCTTTACACATCAGACTTTATGGCGGACCAGTCCATCCTATACCCTTTTAGACTGCCTGCTTTCTTCTTCCTCAGATAAGTAAGTAGAAGTAGTTCCTCTCTCACTACAGGCCATGTGGCTACTCTTCCTTCTCTCTCAGTCCACACTTATTTTGAATGTTTGGCCAGGCACTTTCTATGTGACCCCATATCCAGCCCCTCCTATGATGTGCCACTTTTGCTAGTTGCCCTATATCTTTTACCTTATTTTGGCTGCCATCTTCAGTCAGGGCAAGAGTTCCCCATGATACACATACATCTGGAGCCAACATCCACCTCCCCTGCCTATGTCACGAGTCACTATACATTCTTAAGTCATGTACACTTTCTGCCATGGGCAGCAGCCCTCTTTGTTCAAGAAAGGCACAGCTATTAACTTCCCATTATCATGCAAAGTGTCTTAAACATTGTATCATCCACTTCCCCTTCCCCAATCCAAAGGTTTGGACATTTTGTCCTATTTTCAGGGAACCCCCACTCTGCACCCCATTACATGGTGACTCTAAGAGACTCACCTCAGATCAAAAGATACACAAAGACAAAAAGTTAAAAATTTAAAAAATATTTCATGCAAATGGAAAAGAAGAAAAAGCTGAAGTAGCAGTACTTATATCTAACAAAAAAGACTTCAAAACAAAGGCCATAGTAAAAGACAAAAGAAGGAAACTACATAATCATAAAGGGAACAATTCAACAAGAGGCTATAACCTTAGTAAACTTTTATGAACCAACATAAGAGGAACTAAATATATAAAGCAAACCTTGATGGACATAAAGGGAGAGTTTGATGGAAATACAGTCATAGTTGGGGATTTTAAAACACCATTGACTTTAATGGATAGACCATTTGGATCTATCTTTGGATCTATCCATTAAAGAGATAGTAGCCTTAATGACACACTAGATCAAATTGATTTCATTGATATCTTCAGAACATATCATCCCAAAGCAACAGAATATACATAATTTTCAAGTGCACATGGAATGTTTTCTAAGACAGACCATATGCTGGAACACAAAATAAGTGTCAGTAAATTTGACTAAAATCATATCAAGCATCTTCTCTGACCAAAGTACTATGAAACTAGAAATCAATCACAAGAAGAACATGGAAAAACACAGAAAGACATGAAAGCTAAATAACATGTTATTAAACGATGAATGGTCAACAATGAGATCAAGGAAGAAATCAAAAGGTACCTTGAAACAAATGAAAATGAGTACATAACAATCCAAAATCCATGGGATACTGGGTAAGGAATCCGAACAAAGAAATTCATAGTATTACAGGCCTATCTCAAAAAACAAGAAAAAGCTCAAATAAACAATCTAACTTCACACTTAAAAGAACTTGAAAAGGAACAACAAACAAAGCCCAAAGTGAGTAAAAGGAAGGAAATAATAAAGATCAGAAGAGAAATAAATGAAATGGAGTCTTAAAAAAAGAATACAAAAGATTAGTGAATCCAAGAATTGGTTCTTTGAAAAGATAAACAAGATTGACAAATCTTTAACCAGACTCATCAAGAAAAAAACAGAGAAATGAACCAAATAAATAAAATCAGAAATGAAAGAGGAGAATTAGCAACCAACACCAAAGAAATAGAAAGGATTGTAAGAAAATATTATGAACAACTATATGCCAACAAACTGGGTAACCTGCACAAATTTCTAGAAGACTACAATCTTCCAAAACTAAACAAGGAAGAACCAGAGAATCTGAATAGACAGATTACATGTAGTGAAATTGAAGCAGTAATCTAAAAACTCCCAACAAACAAAAAGCCCTGGACCAAATAGCTTCATAGGTGAATTTTACCAACCATTCCGAGGAAAACTAACACCTATCCTCAAATTGTTGTATAAAATTCAAGAGGAGGGGAGACCCTTAGACTCATTTTATGAGGCCAGCATTATCCTAATTCCAAAACCAGGTAAAGACACTACATAGAAAGAAAAATATAGGCCAATATCCCTGATCAATACAGACACTAAAATCCTCAACAAAATATTAGCAAACCAAATACAACATTGCATCAAAAAGATCATATACCATGATCAAGTGAGATTTATTTTGGGAATGCAAGCTTGGTACAACATTCATAAAACAGTAACAGTGATTCAACACATACAAAATGAAGAATAAATACCATATTATCTTACCAATAGATGCAAAAAAAAAACCATTTGAGAAATCCAGCACCAATTTATGATAAAAACTTTCAGGAAAGTGAAATTAGAGGGAATATACTTAAACATAATAAAGGCCATATATGACACACGTACTGCCCTCAACATACTCAACAGGCAAAAACTACAAGTATCTCCCTTAAAATTGGGAAGAAGACAGGAATATCCACTTTCATCTGTCTTATTCAACACAGTACTGGTAGTCTAGCCACAGCAATTCGACAAGAAGAAATAAAAGGCATTTGAATTAGAAATGAAGAAGAAAAACTTTCTGTATTTGCCGATGACATGATACTATACATAGTAAACTGCAAAGATTTCACCAAAGAATTACTAAATGAATAAATAAATTAGGCAAAGTAGCAGGATACAAAATTACTATCTAGAAATCAGTTGCATTTCTGTGCCAATAACGAACGAACATAAAATGAATTTAAGAAAACAATCCTGGAAAGTCTTGAGGAAAAGATGGTGGTGAGATAGGTGGGAACAGAGTCTACTTCCCCCTGCGCACAGGTGAAACCCTAGCCTGTCTTCTGAGAAACAGAGCAAACAGCCAACTGTATCCAAGCATATATGAAAATTAGAGACAAAAATTGTACAGGACATTGAAAATTCAGATGGTAAGCAGCAAGCTTCATGACAATAAGGTCCCTGGGACCAGCGCGGGGATCAGCGGGACTGCAGCCCCAGGCCCTGCACCCGCTGGGTCTGCCGAAGGATTCTTGGGAAAGAGCCAGGTCAACAGCTTCCTTCCCTGCCAAACAAGGTTTGAGCAGCACCAGGAAAGACCTAGATGCTTGAAGTCGCAGGGGGCAAATAATGATCAAGTGGCAAAAACACAGAGGCTGTGTGCCCCCGCTAGACTGTGGATGCCGGCTGGGGAGAGCTGGGCTGTGAGGGACCCGGACCCAGTCAGTCCCCTGACTAACGCAGAGTGAAGCTGTGTGGGAGACTAGGCACTTGTTTGGAGTGGCAGGCATTAGCAGAAGAAGTTTTCCAAAAAGAAAAAGAGAACAACAAGGCGCCCAGCTGATGTTTGGGGAATTCTCCTGCAGCAGCTGCCCTAGCCTACTGAGTCCCTACCCCCACTTAGCTGGCTGGTGCTCCCGAGGTGATTTGGAAGGCCCTGCTCTCACATCACAAAGACCTGAAACGGTGGGCACCGGAACTTGCGGGACCAGAGACTGCCCCTCCCATCCCAATAGCAGAGGCCGGGCATGCACAACCGGAGCCCCGTGGGGGAACCCTCCTGGCCCCGCCCCCCAGAGGCACCTCGCACCCAGCCCCAGTGCTCCGGAGGAAGCATCAGAGAAGATGTGCACCTGCATCCGCAGCCCCAGTGTCACCCCACTGGTTGTCTAAGAGGAAGGCATAGAACCCCCACAGAGGAGAACCACAGGGCTCAGGGAGTCAGCAATTTCCAGAAAGACTTAACTCAGTGGGGAGTGCTGAATTAGCTAGCCTGCAGGGACTCTGAGAGTCCTTAGGATCTAGGACAGCAAAGAGCAACAAGGAGGTGTGTGAATTGTCCCTAACTGGAATACCTTAAGGACAGCCAAATGGTGGTCTGAAGGCATAGGCTCAGCACAGAAGGGCATGGGGCCCCACAGCAAACTGAGGAACTGGGCAGGAGGCTGGACAACAGCAAAGTCTGCAGTTCACCAAGGGAGAAAAGCAAAACCAATTCATCCTAAGCCTGCAGCAGGCAGGAGGACCACCAGAACTGGTTTGGCTGGTTTGAAGCCAGCAGGAGGCCTTTTTTTTTTTTTTAACTCCTTCTTCCTTTCTTTCCTTCTTTCTTCCTTTCTTTCCTTGTTTATTCCTTCTTCCTTTCCTCTTTTTTTTATTTTTTATTTTTATATTTTTTTATTTTATTTTTTTAAATTCCCACAAGTAAGACAATAAAACCTGGAGCTGTGAAAAGACCAGAGCTGGACACAAAGAGGGGTCATCCCAAAAGCTGAGAGAGTGAGATAAATTTCAATCTGATACTCCAGAGAACTGGCAAGTTATCGTATATTTGTATTATTATATTTTTCATTATTCTTACCACTTTTATTTTATTAGTATTTTTGTATTTCTCTTCTTTCCATTTAGACTTCCTCACTTGGCTTGTTAAACTGCACTGTAAGACTAGTTTCCCTTGTGTCTTTCATGCTGTATGTTTAATTTTGCCATCTTTCACTTCACTTGTGTTCCATTAGCACACTACTCTAGGTCCTATACTTCCTATTTTTATTATCCACATCACATAGATTCTCTCTTATGATTGTTGCTCCATAAATGTTGTAAATAATTGCAGTTCCATACAATTATAAATACTAGACAGCACTTCTGTCAGATCTTAGCTCACTTCACTGTTTCCTGAACTGTATTACACTTCTGGTTAACTCAGAAATGGTTATAAGGAAGCTCAATGAGCACACAAGATTTACCAAAAACTACAAGGAAACTACAATGAACTCGCTGCAAACTATATCAACATGAAAAAGGAAATAGAAAAGATCAACAAGGGCCAAGAGGAAATGAAGAATACAATTTCTGAACTGAAGAACACAGTAGAAGGAATCAAAAGCAGGCTCGATGAAGTAGAGGATCAGATCAGCAAGCTAGAGGACAAGGTAGAAAAAAACACCCAGAAAGAACAAGAAAAGGAAAAGAGGCTCAGAAAGAGTGAAGAGGGGTAAAGGAAAATGCAAGACAACATGAAATGTAATAATCTCTGTATAACAGGGATACCAGAAGAAGAAGAGCAAGGGATAGAAAACCTGTTTGAAAAAGTAATGATGGAAAACTTCCCTAATTTGACGAGAGAAAAAGTTACACAAATCCAGGAAACACAGAGCATCCGAAAAGAGGAACCCAAAGAGGCCCACTTCAAGACACATCATAATTAAAATGGCAAAATTTCAAGACAAAGAGAGAATCTTAAAGGCAGTAAGGGAAAACCAGGAAGTAGCATAAAAGGGAGCCCTGGTAAGACCTGCAGCTGACTTCTCAATGGAAATGCTCCAAGCCAGAAGGGAATGGCAAAAAATATTCCAAGTAATGAGAAACAGAGGCCTACAGCCAAGACTACTGTATCCAGCAAGGCTCTCAATTAAAATGGAAGGCCAGAGAAAGAGCTTCCTGGACAAAAGAATCCTCAAAAAATATGCATCCTCCAAAACCAGCTCAGGAAGAGATACTAAAGGGTCGGCTTTAAGAACAGGAGGAAAAACAGTGAAAGAGAAAGGAACACAGGTATGAAAAAATGTTCATGAATGCATACCTATCAATAATAACCTTAAATGTAAATGGATTAAATGCACAAATCAAAACACACAGAAGAGCTGAATGGATAAGAAAACATGACCCACATATTTGCTGCCTACAAGAGACTCACCTCAGGACAAAAGACCTACACGGACTAAAAGTGAAGGGCTGGAAACAAATATTCCAAGCAAATGGACAGGAAAAAATCCCCGGGGTAGCAATACCCATATAGGACAAATTGCACTTCAAAAGAAGAGCCATAAAAAGAGACCCAGAAGGTCACTTCATAATACACAAGGGAACAATCCACCAAGAAGAAATAAACATTATAAACATATATGCACCCAACATAGGAACACCCAAATATATAAAGAAAACATTAGAGGACTTCAAGAAAGATATTAGCAGCAACACAATTATACTAGGAGATTTTAACACCCCACTGTCACAAATGGACAGATCTTCCAAACAAAATATCAATAGATATTGTGGCACTAAACAAAGCCCTACATCAAATGGACTTAACTGATATATATAGAGCCTTTCATCCCAAAGAACCAAAAATACACATTCTTTTCAAAAGCTCATGGAATATTTTCAAAGACAGAGCACATGATAGGACACAAAACAAGCCTCAACAAATTCAAGATAATTGAAATCATATCAAGCATTTTCTCCAACCACAAAGGACTGAAACCAGAAACCAACCTCAAGGAAAAAAACTCCAAACACTCAAAGTCATGGAGATTGAATAGCATGCCATTAAACAAGGAATGGGTCAACAATGAGATTAGGGAAGAAATCAAAATGTTTCTGGAAACAAATGAAAATGAACACACAACAATCCAAAACTTACGGGACACAGTGAAGACAGTCCTGAGAGGGAAGTTCAAAGCGATCCAGGCCTACCTAAAAAAGATAGAAACATTTCAAATAAACAACCTAAACCAATGCCAACAAGAACTTGAGGAACAACAAAGACCTCCCAGAGTAAGTAGAAGGAAGAAAATAACCAATATCAGAGCAGAATTAAATGACATAGAGACTAAAAGCACAATTCTAAGGATCAATAAATGCAGGAACTGATTCTTTGAAAATATAAATAAAATTGACAAGTCTTTACACAGACTCATCAAAAATAAGAGAGAAGACAAAAATAAACACAATCAGAAATGAAAGGAGAGAGATTACAACTGACATCACAGAAATATAAAGTATTGTAAGAAATTGCTAAGAAGAACTTTATGCCAAAAAATTTGAAAACCTAAGTGAAATGAACAAATTTCTAGAAACATGTCATCTTACAAAATTGAATGAAGAAGAAGCAGAAAGACTGACCAGACAATAAGAGCTAATAAAGTTGAAGGAGTAATTGAAGAGCTTCCAACACATAAAAGCCCTGCTCCAGATGACTTTACAGGTGAATTTTACAAAGCATTTAAAGGAGAGCTAACCCTCATCCTTCACAGATTATTCCAAAAAAATTGAAGAAGATGGAAGATTCCCAAACTCTTATTATGAAGCCAACATCATCCTGATCCCAAAACCAGATAAAGACATAAAGAAAGAAAACTTTAGGCCAATATCACTGATGAGCACAGATGTTAAAATCCTTAATAAAATATTGGCAAACCCCGTCCAATATGTTAAAAAGATCAAACACCATGATCAAGTGGGATTCATCACAGGGATGCAAGGATGGTACAATATTCACAAATCAATAAATGTAATACACCACATAAACAAAATGAAAGACAAAAATTACATAATCATATCAATAGACATGGAAAAAAGTATTTGATAAAGTACAGCACCCATTTATGATGAAAACACTTAGCAAAATGGGAGTAGAGGGAGCATTCCTCAACATAATAAAGGCCATAAAAGAGAAACCTACAGCCAACTTTATACTCAATGGGCAAAAACTTAGAGCTTTCCCACTAAAATCAGGAACAAGACAAGGATGCCCGCTTTCACCACTCCTATTCAACATAGTACTGGAAGTCCTAGCCACAGCAATCAGACAAGACAAGGAAATAAAAGGCATCCAAATTGGAAAAGACGAAGTAAAACTGTCATTGTTTGCAGATCACATGATAGTATACACAGAAAATCCTATAGACTCCACCAAAACACTGTTCCACCTAATAATTGCACTTGGCAAAACAGCGGGATACAAATTTAATATTCAGAACTTGAAGGCATTTTTGTACACCAACAATGAAATATCAGAAAGAGAAATCAGGGGAAAATCCCTTTTGATATAGCAACAAGAAAAATAAAGTACCCAGGAATAAAACTAACCAAGACGGTAAAAGAACTGTACTCAGAAAACTATACAACTGAGAGAAATTAAGGAAGACACAAACAAATGGAAGCATATGCCATGCTCATGGACAGGAAGAATTAACATCATCAAAATGGCCATACTACCCAAAGCGATTTATAGATTCAATGCAATCCCTATTAAAGTACCAATGACATACTTCACAGATATGGAACAAACATTTCAGAAATTTATGTGGAACCATAAAAGACCCCAAATAGCTGCAGCAATTTTGAGAAAGAAGCACAAAGCAGGAGGGATCACAATACCTGATATCAAACTGTATTACAAGGCCACTGTCATCAAAACAGCCTGGTACTGGCATAAGAACAGACACATAGACTAATGGAACAGAACAGAGAGCCCAGAAATAAACCCAAGTCTGTATGGTCAACTAATATTCGACAAAGGGGAAAGCATAAAATGGAGTAAAAATAGCTTCTTCAACAAATGGTGTTTGGCAATCTGGACAGCTACAGGTAAAAAAATTAAATTCTATCTCCAACTTACACCATACACAAAAATAAATTCAAGGTGGATAAAAGACTTAAATATACATTGTGACACCATAAAAGTCCTAGAGGAAAACATCACCAGGAAAATGTCAGATATTCCACGCAGCAACATTTTTACTCATGTGTCTCCTAAAGCAAGGGACATAAAGGAAAGAATAAACAAATGGGATTCAAATCTCATCAAATTAAAAAGCTCCTGCATGGCTAAAGAAAACAGCATTAAGATAAACAGAGAACCAACTATATGGGAAAACATATTTGCCAATGATACCTCCGACAAGGATTTGATCTCCAAAATATATAAAGAACTCACGTGACTACACTCCGGGAAGACAAAAAAATCCAATTCAAAAATGGGCAAAAGTCTTGAACAAACACTTCTCCAAGGAGGATATACAGAGGGCACAGAGACATATGAAAAGATGCTCAGCATCACTAGCCCTGAGATACCACTTCACACCAGTCAGAACGGCCATCATAAACAAATCAACAAACAAGTGTAGGAGAGGATGTGGAGAAAAGGGAACCCTAGTGTACTGTTGGTGGGATTGTAGACTGGTGCAGCCACTGTGGAAAACAGTATGGGATTTCCTTTGAAACTAAAAATGTAACTGCCTTTTGACCCAGCAATTCCACTGCTGGGATTATATGCTAAGAGTCCTGAAACACCAACCCAAAAGAACCTATGCACCCCAATGTTCATAGCAGCACAATTTACAATAGCCAAGTGCTGGAAGCAGCCTAAGTGCCCATCAGTCAATGAGTGGATAAAAAAACTGTGGTACATTTACACAATGGAATTCTATGCAGCAGAGAGAAAGAGGTAGCAACTATCCTTTCAACGGTATGGATGGAACTGCAGAGCATTATGCTAAGTGAAATAAGCCAGACAGTTAGGGACAAATACCATATGATCTCACCTTTAACTGGAACATAATCAACAAAAGAAAAATGCAAACACATTATAACCAGAGACATTGAAATTAAGAACAATCTAACAATAGCTAGAGGTGATGGGGGAGGGGACAGTTGGGGGAAGGGTTTTCAGCAACCACTATAAAAGACACATGGACATAAGCAAAGGGAAGGGTGGGAGCATGGGAGGGAGGTGGGATTGGCTGGGGTGGGGGGAAATGCAGAGAACTGTAATTGAACAACAATATAGTAATAAAATCTTTAAGAAAAAAACAAATCAAAACAACAAAAATAAAACAATCCCATTCACAATTGCTATAAAAGTAATAATATACTTAGGAATAAACCTAAACAAAGATGTAAAAGACCTGTAGTTGAAAATTGTAAGACACTGAAGAAAGAAATTGAAGAACATACAAATAACTGAAAACACGTACCATGTTCATGAATAGGAAGAATTAACATAATTAAAATGTGTGTACTACCCAAAGCAATCTGTAGATTCAACACAATCCCTATCAAGATCCCAGTGATGTTTTTAATAGTACTAGTACAAATATTTTAAAAATTTATATGGAACCACAAAAGGCCGTGCATCCAACAGTGATCCTGAGAAAGAAGAACAAAGTTTGAGGAATCACACTACCTAGTAGAAAACTATTCTGTAAGGCCATAGTAATCAAAACAGCATGGTATTTGTATAAAAAGACCCATATATCAGTGGAAGAGAACAGAGAGCTCAGAAATAAACCCACACTTTTATACTCAGTTAATATTAGGCAGAGGAAGCAAGCACAAAAATGCTAAAAAGAGTTTATTTAATAGATATGTGCAGAAAACTAGACCATCTTCTTACACCACACACAAGAATAAATTCAAAATGGATTAAAGACTTAAACCTTAGACCTAAAATCATAAAAGCTGTAGAAGAAAACATAAGAAAATCTTGGACATTGCTTATAGCAATATTTTATCAGATATATCTCCCAGGCAAGAGAAACAAAAGAAGAAAAAAAACAAATGGGATTACTTCAAACTAAAAAGGTTTTTCTCAGCAAGGGAAATCATCAACTAAATAAAAAGACAACTCACAGATGGGAGAACATATTCACCAATACATCTGATAAGGGTTTAATATCCAAAATTTATAAAGAATCTAAGAAACTCAACACCAAAAACCAAATAATCCAATTAAAAAATAGGAAAAACACCTGAATAGACACTCCTACAAAGAGGACATAAAAGTAGGTGGCCAGTATATTCTCTGAATATATCCGAGGGAACTTCAAACTCTATTTCAAAAGAACATAAGCATGCCTATGTTCATTAGAGTGTTATTTACAATCACTAATGCTTAGAAGCAGCCCAAGTGTTCATCAGTAGATGAGTGGATAAAACAACTATGGGACATTTACACAACGGAATACAACTCTGTCATTAAAAAAATAGAAAATTTCACCCTTTGTGACAGTATGGATGGACCTGGAGGATATTATGTTGAGTGAAATTAGCCAGTGAGAGAAAGACAAATGCCATTTGATTTCACTCATATGTGGAATCTAATGAACAAACTGAACTAACAGAACCATGAACAGATTCATAGACGAAGAACAGGATGACAGCTAGTCGAGGGGGTAGGTGAGGGTATGGAAGGATTGAGCAAAATGGATAAAAGAACTTATGGACATGGACAACAGTGTGTTGATTACTGTGGCAGAGGTGTATAAGGGGATTAAATGGTAATGGAAAAATACAATAAATGTTAAATTTTCAAAAAGGGAGATTCTAACAGTAAAGATGGGGATTGTAATCCTCAGATCTGTCTGAAGAAAATACAGAATTCAGTCTTCATTTATATCAAGGGAAGGAAAAATGTGAGGGATTGGATGTTTTTGTAAAAACTCAAACTCCAATTGAAATTCCTTTAATGATTAGCACATCTAAAGCAGGAGTTATTACCCTGTTAGCCATGAGAACAATGCACTCTCAAACACAATGGAGTCAGAGAGACTGAGTATTTCATTCTGTTGCATTATTGAGCAACAGGAAACATCACTTTCAATCAGTTTGTGATTCCTGGACTTAACAGCCTCAGTGTCCTTTGGCAGGTGACTTTGTAAAGATTGATATTAGGGTTTGAAACACAACACAAAACTTTACATATACTCTATTTTTCACAATTTAAAAATGTGTGACAAAATATATATAACATAAAATTTGTCATTTGACTCACTTTTAAATGTATAGTTCAGTGGTATTAAGAACATTCACATTGCTGTACAACCACCACTACCACCCATCTCCAGGACTTTTTCATCTCCCCAAATTGAAACTTTGAACCTGTTAAACACTGCCTCACCCATTCTCCCCTCCTGCCAAACTCCAGTAACTTTCTGAATTCTCTTCCATTTCAAAGGTGATTTTAGTTTTGGGAAAAAACAGAATTCATAGGGCATCAAATCTGGGCTGTAGCAGGGCTGAGTCACCTGGGCAATTTGATATTTCACAAAAAAACTCTTCACAATGCATGAGTGGGTGCATTGATGTTATGAAGCTTCTAATCACCAGTTGTCCATACCTGCAGTCTTCTGAATTACCCTAATAGTGGAGGAATGTTCAAGGTTAACACAAAATTTGATGCAGATTCATTGCTCTACTCACTCAGTTATTTTGAATGTGATGGCCACACAGTACACATGCTAACTCAATAGTGTCTAACCACCCCCACTGACTAGTACAGTGCAATTGTCATTGTCCATCTATGCCCATTCCAACCCACTCTCCTTGGTTGCCAGGTTACATTGGTATCATGAAAACCATTTTCGTTATATTAACAATGGTTGGACTTTTTCCAGACAGATCTCATACTATCTTATACTAATGTGAGTAAAAGGTGACTCCTAATATTTTAAGGATTTTGTGTGTGAATTGAAGTGTTGGAAGCGACCTAAGTGCCCATCAGTAAAAGAATGGATCAAGAAACTATGGTACATTTACACAATGGAATACCACACAACAGAAAGAAAGGAGCTCCTACGTTTCACACAGCATGGATGGATCTGGAGAGCATTATGCTAAGTGAAATAAGTCAGGTGGTGAAAGACAAATACCATATGATCTCACCTATAAATTGAACCTAATTAACAAAACAAACAGGTGAGCAAAATATAACCAGACATTGAAATAAAGAACAAACTGACAGTAACCAGAAAGGGGATAACAGGGTGGGGGGAGGGAGAGAATTCCCATCAAGGAACATGTATAAAGGGCTCATGGACAAAGCCAAAGGGGTGTAGGATTGAGGGTGGTAGATGGGGATGGGTTGGGCAGGGGTGTGTGGTGGAAGGAAAATGGAGACAACTGTATTTGAACAACAATATAACAAAAACTAAAACTTCTCTCCTTAAAAAATAGTGTAACAGTTTCTGAGAACCCACAGAATACATCAATATGGAGTGAACATCAAAATTTACCACAAATATTAATATTACAAGCCATAAAATGGCATACTACTGAAGAATCTATCAAAATAATATCCAGATGTTCAAGCTTTTCATCAAAAACATTCTAATCACTCATTACTCCATTCCTACTTGAATCACATTTCTTTGGAAATAGATAGGAATTACCTTTACTAAGCAAAATCTTCAGTGGAGATACAGTGATGTGCAAATTAGCTTAGTAATGAGAATTAAAATCTGCCTGTCTCCAAAGCCAATATGGGCACACCTGACTGTACTGTGCCTGGCTTTATTGTCGTGTCACACAAAGCGTTTGTCACAAACTAAATGCAAGATCCTCACTTGCACACTGATTAGACTGGCTCTCTTGTGAGACTGCTTTATTGGTGGTCTGGGATCCAACTGTAATATTTCCAAGGTGTGCCTGTATTTTTCTACCATCTCATGATCCCAAGGCTTCTGCTATTGGAATCCCCAATTAGTTACATATTATATTCACCTGGTACAGACACATCATCACGTAGCCTGAGTCAAAATTATTACATTTGATCTCATTTTATCCCTCAACAACCCTATGAGGTATAGCGACCATAATTATTTCCACTCCACACATGGAGTAATAGGACTCGTGAAGCTGGTAGGAGAGGCAGAATTAAAACACAGATGTAACTATGCCAGAGCCTCTACTTTTAACTCTTTGACCTTCCTTCCAACATTCTTTTTTTTAATTTTTAAAAAATGTTTATTGACTTTAGAAATATATAGAAAGAAACATTGATGTGAGAGAAACATTAATCAGTTGTCTCCCGTATGCACCCAGACTGGGGATGAACCTGCAACCCAGGTATGTGCCCTGACCTAAAATTGAACCCCCAACATTTAGTGTACAGGATGACACTCCAATCAACTGAGCCCCACTGGCCAGGGCCCAGAATTTTTCAGAGGGCTCTGTGGGACTGACTGCCTTGGGGCACAAACATGATATTCTGAAGACTCATGGACAGGGGAAATCTCATAGACTCCTAAGTCCAGCATGTTGGTGATATTAGTGAATCCTTTCTCAAGAGAGGCCATCTGCACATTGCTTACTTGAAAGGCATGACTGACACTGTCCTAAAACACATGTTATGCCATTGAGAACCCAGGAAACAGGTTTCAGCATAAGATGAACTTGAAATTGTACTCAAAATATTATAAAGTATTATGCCAGAAGAGCATAATTCTAAAGAATGCATCAAAATGAATATAAATCATTCATAGGGATTTACTTTCCTAAACTACTGTTTTCAGAGGTGATCTCGAATAAAATAAAACAACATAATACATGAAATTCCAAGGATGTATAGTTTCAACTGCAGAGGTAAGGAGATTCTATCACAATGGTTCTTAGTTTTGCCAGTATAAATTACTACCAGACATTCTACCCAAGATATGACCTAACCATGATAAAATATTATAGTGACATATTATAGGGAACTTACCCATGTGCAATGTGGACTTGTGACTCAGCTCTGTTTCTGAAAGCAGACAGATGCGTGTGGCATGCAGAAAACATCCACGAATAGGTCTCCCATGGGGAATCAGGCTTGCGTTGCTCCTAGGCCACTTTAAAACTTGCTCTTGCAAAAACTCCCTCACCTGGGATCGAGACAGCAGAAATTTACTGTGATGTGTGCTAGACTTCCCAAGCATGAATGTAAACAGCTCAGCCTTCCCTGCTTTACATTTGCAAATGACCTTTCTCTTTGAAGCAATTGACAACATTCTTTCCTTTGTTATCTGTAAAAGGTATCCACCCAAAGTGAACCTGTACATAGTTAATGAGAACCATCCTGGATGTAATGTATTTAGAATAGCAATAAAAGCCTGTCCAGGCCAGGGGTCAAGGCCCTCTCTTTATCATTTAGAGAACTGCCACACATCCCTTTTCTCCACTGGATTTCTTTAGTCCACATGAATTTGTTCATCATATTGTCCGGGAACATAGGACAATAATCCACAACAGCAACACGTGGTCCCGCACCAGGATGGGACTGCGTCAACATATATTTTACAAGTTGCCACGACACAATAGGGTCAACTTAATATATATTTGTTAACAGACTATCTTATTGAAATATAATAAGTAATAAATACCTTAATAGTTTATATTTTCATCTCCCAAATATACTCCTCCAATTTTGTAACATATATTTCTCCAAAATTTGCAAAAATTGCAGAATATCTATCTATTTATCTATCTATCTATTTATTTATTTATTTAAATGTATATTTTATTGATTATGCTATTACAGGTTTCCCCTTTTTCCCCTTTATCCCATCTCTGCCCTGCCCCCCATACCTCCAGCAACCCCCCTTTAGTTCATGTCCATGGGTTGTACATGTAAGTTCTTTGAGTCCTCTGTTTCCTATACCATTTTTGATCTCTGCCTACCTATTTTATGCCTACCAATTATGCTTCTTCTGCCCTGTACCTTTTCCCCCCTATTCCTCCCTTCCCCGTCCCCACTGAAATCCCTGCCTGTAATATCCATTTCTCTGATTCTGTTCCGGTTCTAGTTGTTTGCTTAGTTTTTGTTTTCATTGTTTTTCTTTTAGGTTCTTTTGCTGGTAGTTGTGAGTTTTTTGTCATTTTATGGTTCATAGTTTTGATCTT
>VMDR010017399.1:0-20183 GCA_007922815.1 Macrotus californicus
ATTTGTTGACTGACTTGAGAACTATATTCGTAATAATATTTCACTGTTTTCCATTAGTTCCCCCATAATGAGGGAATTTTCTGTTGTTCTTGGACTTGTGATCTGTAAAATGTGTTCTAAAATTATATATGTATTTTCATAATTGTTTTACCTGAGTTTACTTAAAGCAAATATTTATTTTAAAAGTGTAGTTATTTAGCCTTGTAAACTCATTGTTAGTTATTTGAAAAAATGAATAATGTATAATACGAAACACTTCTTTTATTGCTATTTTCATGTTTTACTATCTGGGAAATCTCTAGGCGAATGTGTAGGTCTGTTACCTATCTTCTTTGTTCTGTCTGGAATGATTTATTGATATTGTAAAACAAAATTTACCAGTAAGACTGTAGGTAGGATTCTGGGAATCATCTCACTGACTTTGTAACTGGTATTGTTGACAGCATTATCACTGTTATTAATTATTACCCTTTGAAAGTCCACATTTGTAAAGTAGAGTAAATGAAGCCATTATACAGGTGTAATTTCAGGAATGAATTAGGGTACAGTTTAATGTCAGTCTGTAGGAGTTTTATTCAAAACCTTTTTTAAAAAAAATAGACTTAGGGTATGATGGTTCTAAGACCCTCTGCTTATGGCCCTTATGTGCAAAATTTTTGGTGATAAAAATTGTTTTATCAGCTTCATTTCCCATCCACAAAGTTATTCATAAGGTATTATTTAATGCTTAATTTATGTCTTCTTTTCTCCCACAAAGTTATTCATTAGGTATTATTTACTGCTTAATTTATGCCTTCTTTTCTCATAACACTAATGAAAATGTCCCTCAGGTTCCTGAATATTTTCAGTTGTATAGAACATTTAGTAGCATTCCTTCATTTTACTAATGAATAAGCTGAAGCACAGAAATCGTAATTGTCAAGGAAAAAATTGTTACTCAGGTCTTCTTTTTATAGTCCATTGTTCTTTCCCTTTTACCAAATTCTGTTCATTTTCCCAATATATACATTATGGAACCATATTGAATTTTGAAGTGATCTGCTTTATAAAGAATCAGATTTGTTCTTTAGTTTTTGGCTGTGGCTTTTGGTTTGAATACAGGTTGAGAAAGTGCACGTGAAATAGAATTACGTGGTGATTAAGTATTCTCTCCTTTATTGTTATGATCTCTTTGAAGTAGCAGTAATTTTTCTTCCCATGAATAACAGGGGAGTAGGTACTATATTTGTGCCGGGTTTCGGTGTGTGATTGAATTAAGAGTAGTCTTAAATCAGCGGCGGTAGCTCTTTGGCTCTTGTCATCATTAGCTTTTGTATTTTTAAACTTAGATAATTCATGTGAATTACCTAACTAGTTTCCATGTGCACAGACACCCAAATATGTACATTATTTACACTTGGCCTATCATAATTTCTCTAGACTGAAAATCTGATCTCATTTCTTCCAAGTTTAAAACCTTTTGATGACCCCTCTTTGTCTGCGGGATGAAGCCCAAAGAAATTCCTTTGGTTTTCACTTCTAGTTCTGTCATCTCTTTGCATCTCATCGAACGTATCTCTGATACCCGTGTATCTGTGTGCACTGCTGCTTCTGAAAGCTTTCTCCTTGTAGGTCACCTCTCTCACCTTTCAAGTCCTTTTCAAGATTTGGATCTTCATCTAGAAAACATTTACCTGTTAAAAAACAACATTCAACTGCATACATTTTAAAGATCTTACTGGTTTTATTCAGTGATTTATGAATTGAGCAGCATCCAATCTAACAGATAGAAAGTAGCTCCCAGAAGCTGTATGAAGTGAAAGACGTTTATAGGCAGAACGGAGTGGGAACGAGGAAGCTGCACTAATGCAAACAATTGTGTTGGTTACTGAAGTTACTTTGCTTAGGCAATGGCAGGGGCCTGTTACATTGCTTTGCCATTCCTCGTTTACTTGTGTCTGCTCTAGATTTCCAGCTACCAAAGGTAAGGCTACTTTTGTCTTGGTGCCATCAGAGCTTGGCACTATGCCAAACATATTCTAGAAGCTCCATACATGTTAAATGAATAAATACTTTCCTAAATGTTTCTATTATACTTAAACTTTATTCATTCTTTTTATAGTTCTTGCCCAGAATGTTACATAGTAGCACCTCCTGTGACTACCTTTCCTCCAATCTTACCCTTCTCTTATCACACTTCACATTCTTCTTTTAACCATTGTCCTACTTTTGTTTGTTTCTGCCCTACTGATTGTCTACCTTTCTAAAACACCAATTTGTCTTATCTCCTGACTATGTTATTAAAACACATTAATAGTTCTCTACTGCCTGTTGGATTGAAGGGATTCAGAACAGGCTTCAGCAGGATGTGCTACTTAGGCATGTGGATTATTTTGAGCTGAAGGCAATCAAGATCCTGTGGGCTCAAGAGAAACTTTTACCTCTCCCTTAAAGAATTAAAATTGATGGCTTTTCTCGTAGTAAGGCATTATCAGAAACAACTTCTTACGACCTATCTAAATGGCAGAGCAAATATCTAATTTCTGGACATCTGCCCTTCTTATCATCCTGCAAATTATACTCTTTTCCTCAGAACCTTCAGGTGCCTTACGTTACCTTTCTGTCTTTGAATCTTCTCAAGGCTGCTGCTTCCAGAAAGTTCCCCCTTCACCTCTAATAAATTTGCTTCTGTTACTGTGGTGTGACTTGTTTATGTTGTCTTCTATAGTAGACTGAACTTCTTGAACTTCCTGTGACTATTTCATGTGCACCTCAGCTTCTGTGTAGTACATAGGTCTGCTTATTAAATGTTGTTGAACCAAATTAAATGCCTGTGGGTTATGGAATAAGTATTATTTAAATTGGAAGTTAAATAAAAATGATCATTTAGGAATTTTAGGAAAAGGATATTAACTTTTAAAGCATAATCCAAAATGATAGTATTTTCATTTTTATTTATAGAAAGATTTTTTAGACGATTTAAAATGATTCTGGTTTCTTTGTATTTAACGTTCTAGTAAAATTTTAAAAAGCTTTGATCCATAATTTAATTATATTGAAAATAGAGTCATTTATCAGAACATTTCTAGAGTATAATTTTATTCCCATGCTAGTTTCATCCTTCCATAGTTTGTTGTCAAATAAGCGGGACAAAGGGGGAGGAGGGGGAAGTAGAAAAGGGGAAAAGGACGGGGGGTGGGGTGCGGTGCATGTGTGTGAGATGAGGGTTCTTTTAACCATTCAGTGTGCAGACTTATTCAGATCTCTCTGCTTTTTAACATGGATGTATAGCTCATGTCTCCAGAAAATTCTGAGTTTTTTTTAGATTCTGCAAATAAACTGATTTGCTTCTTAGTTCTTCCCTCCCTTCCTTTTTCCTTAGGCTTTGGTTTTAGATTTTCTCTGGCATTCTGGTTTAGCCATCAGTATTTTTGTTACTTTGAAGACTTCAACACAATATGGACATTTTTCACTGAAAGTATTATTCTTGAGAGTTTATCGTCACTTTAGTGCAAGGGCGGAGATGAGCCTGTTATTAATCTTCTACAAAAATTTTATAAATTGAGATGTTTGCTTCCTTTACCTTGCATTCTAGAAGAAATGCTGCGTCTAGAAGGTGCTCAGACAGTGGGGAAATATAGCCACATTGTAATCTGCAGAGAAAATGGGCTTATATCTTTGTATGTTTGTTCTTGCCTTCCTTTGTATACATAGTGTGAACATAGTGTGTGTTTAACCAGTAGTTACTGGAAAATGTAATATTTAATTATTATAATTTTAGACAAAAGAGCATCTAAGAAATATGCTGCCCTTTTGTTTCGCTTTAGTATATTGATGTTGCTCTCCTTTATTTCACCTTGAAGAGTTTGTTAGGAAATTCACCTTATTTCTGATTTTGTTTTCAGTTTGTTTATATTCCTTTTCATTTGTTACGTGTCTGTTAAGTTCAGAAAATTATGGCCTAAGTTATGTTTTCATCATTATCCAGCACACACTTAGGACTCCGAAAGCTTTTCCTGTTAATAAATCTTAAGAACAGCCTCGCTAATCATAGTTGATTATTTAGACACACCTACTTAAAACAAAACCCCTAAAATAAACATAAATAACAGACAACACCATTTTTGGTGAAGATTATGTTCATACCTTATTCTCTTCATTGGAAAGTATAGATGGAAGATATCAAAAATATATTATTTTTGTACTAAAAATGGACACTTCTTTTTAAAGCTAAAACTACAAAGTTCTGAAGAGGTGTTTATTTTTAATGGCATTACAAAAATGGTTAATGTCTCAATAATTAAAAAACAAAACAATGCTGCAACTTGGGTTCAGTTCTCAAGTATACATTTGCTTGCTTAATCAAGCCAGTTTTCATTTTTCATTCATAGTTCTTTGTAACAATTCCCTATTATGCAGTTTTTCAAAAGGCGATACCCACCAGATGGTGCTATTTCACCAGTTTTGTCTGTGAAAATGAGGATAAATGAGGATACAATTTTTTAAAAGTGTATTGAATATCTCCTGATATTTGGGGGCATATTTTGGGTATTAGAGCTCAGTGGAAAGAAGTATTCAAATGTATACTTATGTTTGGCACTGTATATTTACCTTAATAAAGGTATTTATCTGAATGGAATGAATACATGACAGAACCTCCCCTTTAGTCTAACGACATTAACTAGATATCCTTTTTAAGCTTGACAGTGCAAATCCTGTTAACTATCTTAACATTATAGGCATAAAGAGTGTAATTATTCGTAAAAGGAGGTGCGTATTGCCAAAATTGATGTTTCTGTTTTCTTTACATTTTCAAATAAACAATACTGACATTACTGAGTTACAGAGTTATTTGCAAATTAAGAGAAACTGATTATTTTAAGTGTTCTTGAATATTTTCCAAATAACGGGGAGAAATTAGACTTGAATTTATTATTTTACAAAGGAAAATGATGACTCTTCTGAGTTAATTGGTATATTAGGAAGAAAGCAACTATATGGGACACTGTTCATTTAGATATTGCAATTGAGTGATCGCCCATTACTATATTAACGTGGCTAGCTAATGAAACATACTTTTTAATGAAGTATGAAAGGTTCAGTCAGTGTTCCTAAGATTTTAATGTATTTACTTTTTGGTCTTCTTATCACTGTTTTAGTTGTGTCTTAATATGAGATTGAAGTATAAAGGTGTGTAGGAACGGTTAAAATTATTTGCCAGAGTCACTGTTGATTATGCCAACAATAATATTATTGCTATGTGCAAAATTAGAGATTAAACTTGCTTTTATTTCTTACATTAGAATCTGTCCTCTGGAAAGGTACATATATTACTTTGAGTTCAGTGAATGAAACACCCTATAGGCTAGTATATAGAAAATAGATTTTCTTGTGTTCCTAGAGTCGGTGAGTGAATATTTTAATCATAATTATATTAATATCACCCTCATGATACACTTAAGATTATGAACCACGATACTGCTTTATGTTAACTTGTTTCCTAGCATTTGTCTTTTTTAAAAGCTTTGTATTGTAGTTTTGGAGTATACATCAGGTCTCTCTTGGGAGAGTGTAAAGGTCTTCCTGCTTAGTTTCCTTCAATGCACTTAACACAGTACTTTACATATGATGGATGACCTGTATATATTTGTTACATAAAAGAGTGATTTTGTCATGCTGAGTATTATTGGTAGTGTTATGAAGTCAAGGAAATGATTTACATAGCCTTTTTTCCTTGTAGGGATTCTCATAGTAACAAACAGTAGTCTGTGTTGTTTTGGTCTTTTACTTCCTTTCTGAGATGGCTTTTTATAGTTGGTTTAAAAAGAACCATCTCACTGAGATCTCTTTTCTTTTAACTTTGAATTTTGTATTGTTTATGTTACTACAGTTGTCCCAAATTTCCCCCCTTCTGCCCCCCTTACTGAAGTCTCTTAGAGTTATACCAGTGGAGTACTCCTCCTGGTAAAGATAAGTATTTTTCAGCTTTTAAAAAATCAAAAATCATGTCATCTGCCTGGTTTCACGTGGGTCTTGAGAAGTAGAGATGGTCTAGTTCAGCAGCTCTCAAAGTGTGGGTTGGGACCTCTTCGGTGGAGGGCTGCAGGGTAGGTTCGTAAGACTTTGGCAGGGTGTCTAGGAAGGCAGAGCTATTTTCAAAATGATACTTAGGCATTGTTTGCCCTTCTTGTTTTCATTCTCTCATGAGTGTAAATAGTTTCCACAGGTTATGTGATGTGTGATATTGTTTGATTGCATAATTATATGATAATCTAACTGTCTTCTATTGAACCAGACATTAAGGAGATTTTTCAAAAATTATAACACAGGGGTGGGGGGAAAAGGCAGAAAACTGTACTTGAACAACAATAAAAAAAATAATAAAAAAATTATAAAACAGTGTGACTCATCACTAATTTGCTGTAGTTTGAAAATATAGTTATTGTCATAAATGTTATTTATGTTGATAGTGGTTTCATTATTTAAAAATAAATTAATAAACACTTTAAAAATTTATATTTTAGTTTTTAATATGGTAATCAGGGATAAATAAAAAAGCCCTTTGAAGTACTTAGCACTTTTTGAAAGTGTAAAAAGATCTTGAGATCAAAACATTTGAGAACTTCTGATCCTAATTCTTTGTCTTAGTTTAACAGATGAGGGTGTTCTGAGGCCTAGAAGTGGTTTATCAAGTGCACTTAGCCAGGTTTTGGCTTAGCTGACACTTGTGTCACTGACTTGTGACTGCTTTGATTTACTTTATTTACTAGTGTTTCACTTTTTAGATATACTCTAACCTAATACCAACTCCAAGCTCCTTAAACTGTCTTTTAGTTTGATATTTTAACGATATTAAGTATATGAGTACATTGACCTCATTTTCAGCTTGAAGAAAATGGTGGGTTTTTTTTCTAAACACATAAAATGTCTAGTATAACCTTGCTGTACAGTATGAACTTTCTAGCAGGAAAAGAGAATTGATACATGCATAGTATAGCCTTAATGTCAAAAAAATAAAGTTAAGGGCAAAGAAGTAGCCTCTTGTATTGTGGTGACTTTTTTACTATCTTCTTTGCTTTTTCCTTCTCCCTCAACAAAAATAAAACATTGGTTACAGCTTCCCTGGGCAATTGTGGCGCTCTGCTCATAGAAGAACAGGGTATCCTGTTCTTAGTGGGTAATAATTCCATGTTCCTCTTTTGGTGGATATGCATTGTTTTTCATGTTGAAACTCGTGACTGGCAGAGTGGATGCTAAAACATTCCCTCTTTTTTTAAATGATTGAAGGAACTTAAAACCACGTCATGAATACAGATCGCAAACCTGTAGCTTTAGGTTGGAGAAAGAGAACCAGGATATACACGATAGCCCTCTTTCTTTGAGGGTCTTCCTTCATATGGAAATGAAATTAGATTTATTGATTGATTTGTGAAATGCCAAGGATTGAAGAACCAGTAGGTGATGACACAGACAATGATTGTTAGCTCAGTAAAGGAAAACTTCCTAGTAGTAGAGAAATAAAAAAATGGAATCAGCTTGTTTGGAGGTATGAGTTCCCTTTCTCAGGAAGTGTTAAGTATGTATCAGATTACTTGGTAGGAATGTTGGGCATTGGAAAATGAGTGAAAGAGATATGGCTAATTGCGTTAGATGACTCAGTTCTCTCTTTTATTATGTATCTGGGTATATTTGTTGAAAATACCTTGTTTTAATGATAGAGTTTATTTTATTTAAACATTCTTTTTTGAATTTTTATTTATTGATGAGAGAGAGGAGAGAGGGAGAGAGAGAGATTGATTGATTGATTGATTGATTGATTTGTTGTTACATTTATTTATGTATTCATTGGTTGACTCATGTATGTGCTCTGACCAGAGATTGAACCTGCACCCCTGGCGTATCAGGATGACACTCTAACCAACTAAGCTCCCCGGCCAGGGCGAGTTTATTTTATTTTTAAAGAGCAATTCGTTTAGCAGATGTATTTCACTTTTATATCAACTAGTCAATAAACCTGAAGACTTTATAGATCTGTGGACTTGCCATGAGAGTGTAATCGATTTTCCTAGAGGGAGTGTGTGTTTTGTTTGTGCCTTTTCCTGCAAGCTGTTTGAAGTGATGATGGATTGGTAGCAGAACTTTGGAAGAGAAAAGGATGATAAACATTAGAAAGGAAGATAAAAACCATTTTGAAGTTGTACATTGAATAGATAATATTTTTGGGTGCATTTTATTTCCTAATTTGCTTTAGATCACACATATTTTCTGCCTCTGGCTATCACTCTTTTCCTGTCTGCTGCTTTTCCATGTATTTCAACAAAGCAAACTATTCTGTAACCGGTATTTGTGTGAAATTTTCATCAAGTGTTGGTTTAATATAACTAGTAGGGTCCTTTGTAATCATTAAACTGATGACCGCACTAAAACATATCGCACTTTGTTATTTATTAATTTAACAGTGTTTGCAGGGAAGAGGAGGGAAGGATCTAGCTTAGTATTTTAAACTCTTGCTTCTTGGCATACTAGAGGGGAACACATGTTCTCACTATTATTAGAATTAAACGAATTGTAGCAAATTATTGGGTTTTCATTTGCTAGTGGGTGTTTGTGTTTCTGTGTCTATGCATGTATCTTTATATATCATTTACATTCTTAATACTTTCAAAAGAATTTGAGCTCATATAATGTCTTACTGTACACACCCACACATAGAGTTCTATTTGCTCATCAGATATTTATTGAAGGTTTGGTATAGGAGTTAAATTACTACAGGGTTTAGGTAGGGAATGAATTGAGTGAAATGAGCCAAGGTGAAGCAATAGATAGTGATTGGTTCATAGATTATAACCTCTTTTCAAAATAAGATCCCCGACACTGTAGATTCTTGCCATTAGATAGATACACAGTGTAAGTAAGATTACTGTATGTAATGAGATTTGTAAGATACAACCCTGCCCTGAAAAAATTCAGTCTCTCCAGAATTATAAACAGGCCATAGCTAATTATTATACAGTGTGATAACTGCTATGATAGAATCATCTAAAAAATCCTGTAAGAGCAGTAAATTCCTCCAGCTGTGAAGGATGAGGAAGCTATTTCAAAGAGCTGATATTTAAGCTAGGCCTTGAAGGATGAGAAAAATTAGTTGGGAAGAGGGGAATGAACATGAACAAAGAAGGGTCTCTGTGTACCTCCAACAGAGAGATCTTTATGAACACGGAGAAGAGTGAATGAGCAAGGTGTATTTGGAGAATGATGAGATATTATATAGTTTAGTTAAAACTATATAATATGTATGTCACAGAGGAGAGGTAAGAGGGAGCTACATGTATGGGTTGGAGCCAAATTGTCAGAGGTCTTATGTACTAGGCTGAAGTTGTTGGGTTTTTATATGAGAGGTATTTGGGACCTGTGGAAGGTTTTTAAGCAGGCAAAGATACTTAGTCTGCATTTTACAAATATATGTGGTCTGTCTGGAAAAAGTCCAGTCATTGTTAGTATAATGAGAACGGTTTTGATGACATTGATGTAACCTATGATGGCAGCCTAGGAGAATGGACTGGAATGTGCGTACGTGAACAGTGATGACTTCCCTGGGCTAGTAAGTGGGTGAGGTAGACACTGTTGAGTGAGTATGTGCACTGTGTGGCCATCCCATTCAAAATGACTGAGTAGAGCAATGAATCTGCATCAAATTTTGCATTAAGCTGGAACATTCCTCCATGGAGACTATTTGGATGATTCAGAAGGCTTTCAGGGACAATGCAATGAGTACAGCATACATAAAAGTGTGGCACAAACACTTCAAGGATGGTCGAGAATCTGTTGAAAGCAATCCACATTCTGGGAGGCCTGCAACACGCAGGACACCTGAGAATGTTGAATGTGTGTGAGCTGTAATCAACAAAGATTGGCGACTGACAGTGAGAGAACTAGAAGCTCATCGTGGATTCCAAAAACTACTGTGCCCAAGATTTTGATGCAGGATCTTGGCATGAAAGGTGTCATGGCAAAATTTATTCCGCAGCTACCAGAGCAGAAGGAACATTGTGCTGCAGCTGCTAATGACTTGATTCAAACTGCTACTGATGACCCAGATTTCCTCAAGAAGGTCATAACTGGAAATGAATCATGAGTTTACAGCTATGATTTGGAAGCAGAGGCTCAGTTGTCACAATGGAAGTCACCAGGTTCTCCATTCCCAAAGAAGGAACGGCAAAGTCTGAGCAAGATCACGACCATGTTTAACTGTGTTTTTTGGTTGGGAAGGTGTTGTCCATCCAAGTACCCCTCTTCAGGCCAAACAATTGATAAGGAGTGCTCCCTCAGTGTTCTTGGCTGGTTGAGAGATGCAATGCGATGGAAACGGCTGCAGCTGTGGGCAACTGGTGACTGGCAGTGTCATCACAATGTGCCCACTCATACCACGTCTGGTGCAGTGTTTCTTTGTGAAACATCACATCACCCAGGTGACTCAGCCCCCCTACAGCCCACATTTGGTGCCCTGCGACTCCTGGCTTTTCTCAAAACTGAAATCACTTTTGAAAGGGAGACTGTCGATGAGACTGAGGAAAATACGACAGGGCAGCTGATGGTGATTCTGACAAAGGATTTTGCAGAGTGTTTTGAACAGTGGAAGAGACACTGGGAGGACAGAGTGAGGTCCCAAGGTGTCTACTTTGAAGGGGACTGAGGCATCATTGTCCGATGTCCAATGTTCCTTGCATCTTGTGTCTTCTTCAATAAATGCCTCTGTTTTTCATAGTGCCCTGCTGGATACTTTATGGACAGGCCTCACTGATAGAACACGGGGTGAGGTGGGGAAAAGTCGAGGCCAGAGGCAGCTGTCTTAGTTTGAAAACTCTTCATGAGGATCTCTTATAATAAGGTAGTAGTGACTTTAGAACACAGGAGGTTCAAAATATAATTCAGAGGTTGAATTGACAGGATTTAGTGACTGACCAAAAAGAAAAGAGGACATCCAAAATCTAGGAAGATCTGGAATTTTGTCTTTGGAATCTGTATATATGAATGGTGATGCTATTAACTTTGATAGGAAAAGCAACTTTATTTGGGGGACATAATGACTTTGGTGATGTTGAGTTTGAAGGAGTAAGCCTAAAGGAATGTTGGAGATATTTAAGTTGTAAGTGGGGGAAATGCTGATTTAAAGAAAAGAGAATTAGTACAGATAGCTATGATGTATGCCATTAAATCTTTTAAATTCTGAGCTGTTACTTATGAAATATGGGAGGTAGAATCAACAATTTTTCTGGTTTGGAGATAACAATGTTTTAGTTATCACAAATGCTAAATTAGTGGTATAAAAACCATAATAATTGTATATGTTATAGAAGAATAATGTCAAGATTTATTGAGTTAAAATTTATTGAGTATTTCCTATAAACATCTTGTGTTCATCACCGTATTTAATTGTCGTAGCAGCATGAGTTAGATATTACCACATTCTGGATTTTCAGAAGAGAGGGTATCTTATCCAAGATTTTATAGTGCAAATAAGGGGCAGGATACATATTCAAACCTAGGTCAGTCTCATTTTAAAACCCAGGTTTTTAACCACTATGCTATGTGCCTGTCTCATAGAATATGAGAACTGTGATGGATATAAAGATATAATTTAGCTCTGTCCTATAATCAAATGTATGTCATAGCTAAGTTCATTAAGTTAATTAATTTCAATATTAGCTATACAGTTTTCTTAATAAGAAGCTTACCCAGCAGCCATTCATTACTGCTGTTATCCTTGTGGCAGATCCTTCTTGTGTGTGTGTGTGCATGTGCGTGTGCACTTACCCCTCTACCATGTGGCTTGAGGGAATCCTGATCAATCTAGGGCATGTCCAACCCATGGTCTGCAGGCTGCATGCGACCCAGGATGGCTATGAATGCGGCCCAACACAAAATCATAAATTTACTTAAAACTTTTTCTTTGCTCATCAGTTTTCCTTAAGTGTTTATGTATTTGTGTGTGACATAATACAACTTTTCTTCCAGTGTGGCCCAGAGATGCCAAAAGGTTGGAAACCCCTAGTAGGCCAATCATAGTTGTTCAACATTTTGTACTAGTAATAGTTATGACATGGGTATGTGACTTGTATCTGACCAATGAGACATGGGGAGATTTGATGAGGGGCTTCTAGGAATGGATTGGGTTTTTGTTTTTTTTTTGTATTTCTGATTGTTATTCATCTTAATGGGTGCTATTTTGTAACCATATGAGGGCTAGGAGAATATAAAATAAAATGCTGTATGGCAGAATAAAAAGATGGCAAAAATGGATCCTAATGATCTTGTTGAGCTGCTAAATTACCCAATTCTGGTAATGTATCCAGTGTACCTAATGGAATTGGGGTAGAAGCTACAGATGATCATGTTCTAGAAAGTAGATGTTATATGTTAAAACAGCAAAGTGTTATTGAGGAAATAGGTCTGATTATTTTGACAGTTCCTTCAAATTAGGGTAGGAAATACAGTTGGATTTACTTTGTAGTCAGTTAACTCAAGTTTCAAGCTTTCTCACTTACAAAGACCTTTCCAAGACCCAAGGAATTTCTTAAGCAATGTGTTTGTATAGTTATAATTTTTTGGAAAATTTGCAAAAGCTAGATATTTTAACCCGTTAAAACACTTGTCCCTTTTCACTTTGACTTTCTCTTTGTCAAACCCTGCTGTTGGTGTAAGAGTGAACAGAGACATTTTTGGGATCTGGCTGAGAGGACGTTTAGTAAGGGTTACATTCAGGTGGGACACAGTTGGCAGTTGATTCTATGTGTAGTCACTGTTGGTGGTGGAAGCAGCATCAGGTGTTAGACCCGTGGAGTCAGACCAGACCTCAGTTCTGGAGCTCTGGCTGAGAAAGAATTCAGGCCCAAGACTCAAACTGTAAGAGAAAGCTTATTTAGGAAGGCACAGAGGGAGAAAGAAGTGAGTCACAGTAGGAATGGTCTCAGAAAACAGCTGCAGAAAAAAGGCCACTGAAGCTTAGGAAAGCCAGACAAGGAGAACATGCCTGGGGGAATAGGGTGGGGAATGGTTTGGGGTGCTGCATAGAGAGAGGCACCTTAGAGTTTTCTGTCTTAAGGGCTTTTAAGGGTGGGGATTTTATGGCAGCTTCCAGGGAAGGGTCTCAATAGAATTTTCATTAGCTTTCCAGGGGTGTCTTTTCAGAGTTGTGGTCTCCACTGATCGTTTGGCTCCGGGGTAGAAGTCAATGACGCTTGTTCTGATGTCAGTCAAGTTGGCTGGCATTGCTTGTCTAGTTTTGCTGCTATTCTGGGCCTGAAGCTGAAACACAACTGAGGCCTAGATGTATTGGTCAGAACCTCATTGTCCTGGGGGCTTAATGCTTAAGGGCTATTCCCTGGTCTTCTTGTCCCTTCCCCCTCTAAGGGGCCTATGGTATATGACCTGCAATAGGCCAGAGGAGGAAAGGTCAGTGGAAGGTCCAAATGACATGACCAGCAATATGAAAGGTCAGGGAGTCTAAACTACATGACCAGTGATATGCTGAGGGAGGAAAGGTTACCCTGGGGACCAGGTCCCAGTTTTGCCAGTTGCTGGGCACCCAGGGCTTTCCACCCTGGTCCATCACCCTTGCTTTGCTCATGCCTGTCTAACTGCCTACCACAGTTATTACCATTCTGGCATAGGTATGACTTCTAAGAGTAAGCTTATTGTCCACTGGGTCAGTGGCTTTGTGATACATAGACGCTCATATATTAAAGAAACCTGATAGGGGTTTTCCTAAATTTGACAATATTCCTAAGAATGTGTATGTTCTTATCAGTAATAAGCTGTAATACAGATACAAACTTTTCTAAGCTATTAATAATAAAAATTGATCAAACACATTAGCAGAAAGACTGAATTATCTTTCCATTCCCTTAATATTACAAAACTGTTATATGAAGAGGCTAACAAAAGTGTGCAACCAGTAATGTAGGAATATAAGAGCATTAGAGAGGTTGCTCAGACAAATAATAAAAATATGCCACTTTTTCTGGAATTTATGATGTTTGTGGCATTTGTCAGCTTTTTTAAGTTTGTATTCATTATTTATTTTCACATTCTAAATAAATATTTACTTTTATTCTTTTTCTTAAAGAGAATTCCCCAGATTGTAAAAGATTCTGGCCCACAAAACCTGGATCAGTTCTTCATAGAAAACAAAGGCTAGGATTTGTTTTGTATGAGTATTGAAATAGGTAAGTCAAAGGACAGTGAAGCAAGTCCCATGTTTCAGTATTACGGTAGAAGAAGATAGAAATAAGGAGTTTGAAACGAACAGAGGGAATTGGAGGGTGTTAATAGCTATAAAAGGGTTTGAGTGGTATCTTTCCTTAACACTTTATTAGGTTATTTCTCTTAACATGGCTGTAGCAGTCTTGATGATATTTCCTTCATTAATGTTCTTCAGCAATTGGAATGGTGGAGATTTGGTGAGGGGGAAGAAGTATCAGCTAATGAAGAGCAGACAGAATCACACTTTGTATAATAAAGAAGTTTGTCTGGTTTTAAAGAAGTTTGTCTAGTTACCTCTGGTTCCTTCTACAGAGGAACTAACCCTTGGAGTTTCCCAAATGACAGAAGTTTCTTTGTGATTCATGAGCTGTTTGGGTCACAGGTGCTATGACTGTCATTATGCCAATGAGGTAACTCATCATGGACCCCTAGATGGCTTCAAAAGGGGTGTTGTCACCCAGGAAGACCAAATCATGCGATTAGAGGATTGTGTTTTGGAGTTGGCTCAACTTCTGGGAAGTGGGCTTGGAGATTGAGTTCAGTCCAGTGGCCAGTGATTTAATCAATCACTGTAATGAAATCCCAACAAAAACTCTGGACACTGAAGCTTAGCAGGATTTCTTAGTGAACAAAATGTGTGCCAGGAATGTGTCTTGCTCTGACTCCTCAAGCAGAGGGCATGGAAGCTCTGTGTTCAGGACTCTACCAGACATCACTTTATTTGTCTCTGCATTTGGCTCTTCCTGAGTCCGTATACTTTATTATAAAACTGTAAGTATAGCACTTCCATGAATTATGTGAGCCGTTCTAGTGAATTATTGAAGCTGAGGGGGTAGTGGAAACTGCCGTGTTTGTAGGCGGTCGGAAGTGTGGGTGGCATCTGATATGATGGAGTCGTGCTTGTGGGGTCTGTGCTAACTGCTGGTTGTTAGTGTCAGAAGTGAATTGGAGCACGCCAGCTGTTTTTGGGAGAGGATAGATACTTCCAGAAAGACAGACTTTAAAATTAAGTACCAATTATTGGACACAACTTAGGACTTGGTAGTTACAGTACCAAAACCAAAAACCTGAACAGACTACTTACTACTCATATATGAGAAGAAAGGTATTCAGCTTCATTCATAAGAGATGGATCATTTAATTTTGGGGGTCTTTTACGTGTTTCAGTGTTTCCTTATCAGGAAATGTTAATCACTCATCTCCATGTTTTGTCAGTTAGAATTGAGCTTGCACACACGAAAATGTCCAAAATCACAGTGGCATAAACAAGATAGAACCTTATTTTTCTTTCATGTAAAAAAAAGTCTGGAGGTAGAAAGTCCAGGTTGGTATAACAGCTTTGTAATCATCAGGAACCCAAGCTCTGTTTTCTCTTTGCTGGCTTCCATTTTCAGGGATATTTTATGGTGACTGTCACTTCAAGACATGCTAGGTGTTGTATAGGTCCTGTCCTTAGAGTAGTCTGTAAAACAGGCCCAGTCCTTGACCTCATGGAGTTTATAATGAGTGAACAAGCAGCTGTAGTAGGCATCAGATACTGGCTTCTCTTAGGGAAGGGTGGAGGCAGCTGCAGAAAAGGTGATTTCTAAATAGGATAGATTAGGAGCAAAGTAATGAATATTATGATAATATGATTAGAGACTTGTGAGTGAATTTAAACAAACAGCAGTAAGATAGTCAGATAGTATGCTAAAGGAAATAATAAAGGAATTTATATAAGATACAGAGCTAACTTAGGAGAGGGAATGATTAACTTTGTCTGGTGCAGTCAGTGATTCAGTGTCAACAGGACAGGCTTCCCGATAACTTGAAAACCCCTGTCTAGGTTCTCCATGAGCCTCTGTCTTATTCAGGCTTTAGTGTTCTGGTTAGTGTCAGGTGCTCTATTCGCAGTTTCTTGATTGTGTCCTGACTTCAGTGCTTGTATAGTTGTCCTCTGTCTGGAAGTTTTTGCTCTCACCAGAAGGCTAATTTCTTGAGAATTTGGGATTCTTTGAAAGGGTGCCTGAGAGCCTTTCCTTCACCCCTTCCCTCCATCATACTAACCTTTCCTGTACTTTTATAACCCATTAATACTTTTTGCATTGTATTGAAGTTGTTTTCTGTTTTCTACTTTCTATAAATTGTTTATTATTTGAAGATAGAAACTGTGTTGTAATTCTTTAATTTCTACTGAAAAAATAAAACATTTATATGAATGAAAATTTTTTATTTAAAATAATTTTTTTAATCCTCACCTGAGGATATGTTTATAGATTTTAGAGAGAAAAGGAAGGGAGAGGGGGAGAGAGAAACATCGATGTGGGAAATATCAATCGGTTGCTTACCATACGTGCCTCACAGAGGATTGAACCTGCCACCTTTTGGTGCATGGGATGATGCTCCAACTGAGCAACCTGGCCAAATGAAAAAATTTTTAAATGTGGTATGCTCCCCTGCACATGCCCTCTTGCTGTCTCCATGTGCCTAAATATACAAAGAACTACTATAATCTTTAAATGTTTAAGTGTAATTTACCTAAAAAATCTGGGCTTTTAGGTTACTTTTATTCCACTTAACTGTTAAGTTATATAATTTTGTAAAATCTGTTTTAAATGCATTTGTACTGACGTGTAGGAGTTTTGTTATACATTTGAAAAATATTAGTATTTTTAGTATACCCAACTATTAACAGCTTTCTCTCTGGAGAGTATAATTGTAGTAAATGCTCATTCTATTTTTTATTTTAAAATTTTTATAAATTATAATTGCAAAATTATGAAAACTTACCTCTTTTTGGTTAAAAATGCAAGAACAGTGCATGTTTTCTTGTGAAAGATCAAACTGATTCATAAATGTATGGAAAGCAAAAATTCCCCACTGTTCTTTGCTTACAGTATAACCAAAGTCAATATTTTGGTATATATTTTTTCAACATCTTCCTTAGGAAGTATTTGATATAAACACTGACTTGTGGCCAAGATGGAGGAGTAGGTAGATACATTTTGGCTCCTCACACAACCAAAAGAAGGACAACAATAAATTTAAAAACAAAAAACAACCAGAACTGCCAGAAAATCAAACTGTATGGAAGTCTGACAACCAAGGAGTTAAAGAAGAAACATTCATCCAGACCGGTAGGAGGGGGGTGAAGATGGGAAGCCAGGGTGGTGAAGACTCACGGCAACGCAGTGGCTGGAAGACCAGGGTGGGTGAGGCGGAGGCTGGTGGACTGGGTTGTCCCACATTTGTATGCAGATAAACGAGGAGGAACAACTGGGGAGTGAGACAGACTGCACAACCCAGAGTTCCAGTGCGGGGGAAATAAAGCCTCAAAACCTCTGACTGTAAAAATCTGTGGGGGTTGCAGCAGAGGTTGCAGCAGAGAGAGAAACTCCCAGCCTCACAGAAGACTTCATTGGAGAGACCCACAGGGCCCTAGAACTTATACAAACCCACTCACCTGGGAATCAGCACCAGAAGGGCCCAATTTGCTTGTGGGTAGTGGAGGAAGTGACTGAAAGCCAGTCAAGAATTGAGCAGGTGACATTGTTCCCTCTCTGACCCCTCCCCCACGAACAGCACCACAACACAGCAATGTGGGTTGCCCTGCCCTGGCCAGTATCTCAGGCTCTGCCCCTTACTATGTAACAGGCACACCGAGACAAAAAAATACGGCTCAAGTGAAAGAACAGATCAAAGCTCCAAAAATAGAACTGCGTGATCAAGAGACAGTGAACCTATCAGATGCAGAGTTCAAAACACTGGTAATCAGGATGCTCACAGAAATGGTTGAATATGGTCAGAAAATAGAGGAAACAGTCAAGCCTATGCAAAGTGAAATAAAGGAAAATGTACAGTGAAGGGAAGGAAACTGGGACCCAAATTAATGATTTGGAACAGAAGGAAGAAATAAACATTCAACAAGAACAGAATGAACAAACAAGAATTCAAAAAAATGAGAAGAGGCTTAGGAACCTCCAGGACAACTTTAAATGTCCCAACATCTGAATCATAGGGGTGCCAGAAGGAGAAGAGGAAGACCAAGAAATTGAAAACTTATTTGAACAAATAATGAAGGAGAACTTCCCTAATATGGCAAAGGAAATAGACTTCCTGGAAGTCCAGGAAGCTCAGAGAGTCCCAAAGAAGTTGGATCCAAGGAGGAACACACCAAGGCACATCATAATTACATTACCCAAGCTAAAAAATAAGGAGAGAATCTTAGAAGCAGCAAGAGAAAAGGAGACAGTAACCTACAAAGGAGTGCCCATCAGACTATCAGCTGATTTCTCCAAAGAAACCTTGCAGGCAAGAAGGGGCTGGCAAGAAGTATTCCAAGTTATGAAAGGCAAGGACCTATATCCAAGATTTTCCAGCAAAGCTGTCATTTAGAATGGAAGGGCAGATAAAGTGCTTCCCAGATAAGGTCAAGTTCAAGGAGTTCATCATCACCAAGCCCTTAGTATATGAAATGTTAAAGGGACTTATCTAAGAAAAAGAAGATAAAAAATACGAATAGTAAAATGATAACAAACTGACAACTGTCAGCAACTGAACCTAAAAAAAAACCCCAAAACCAAAAACAAACTAAGCAAACAACTAGAACAGGAGCAGAATCACAGAAATGGAGATCACATGGAGGATTATCAGTGGGGAGGGGGTGGAGTGAGAATGGGGAAAAAGGTACAGGGAATAAGAAGCATAAATGGTAGGTACAAATAGACAAGGGGGAGGTTAAGAATAGTGCAGGAAATGGAGAAGCCAAAGAACTTATATGTACGACCCATGGACATGAACTAAGGTGGCCATGTTAGTGGAAGGTGGGGTACAGGATGAAGGGGAATAAAGGGGAGAAAAGAGTGGGACAACTGTAATAGCATAATCAATAAAATATATTTTAAAAAAGAAAAAAGTATTTGATATAAACAAAAGAATATGTATAATATTGTGAAACATGCTAATGAAACTACCCCTCCTGAACCCATCACTGAATTTAAGAAATATAGTGTTATCAGTAGCTTTGAGACTCCTGGTGTGCTCCTTCTGGGTCTCATTTTCCCAGATCCCATACAGAATTAACTATTCTCCTGAATATAGTTTTTTTTTTTTAATTAAATATTTTAACATTTTTACCTATATGGTTTTACCTTAAATGTGTATTCCCAAACAACGTATTCTTCACTTTTGCTTGCTTTTTAGCCAGTATAAAGTTAATACATTTTTGTATATTTGTATGATTTATCTTGCTGATACATGTAGCTGTATAGTTCATTGATTTTCATTGTTGAGTAACTAGTATTCCATTGTGTGAGTATACATCAGTTTATTCTTCTATTCACCTGTTGGACATTTATGCCATTTCCAGTTGTTTTGTGATTATGAGCAATACTGCTATGAACATTCTTAAATGTGCCTCCTGTTGTAATATGCAAGTGTTTATTTAGGGTAGTGCTTATCAAAATACTGTCAACACCAACTCCCAGCAATAAACACATTTTTCATGGCAGTGCACACACGAAATACACACACATAACACACATCCCTACAACTGAAACTAACTTTCCATAGGATAGTGTCTAGTCTTACTTAGTCTTAATAAAGTAAATATATAACAAAATTAGTGGTAAATATGATTTAAAAGTCTCCAAAATGAGTAATAAAAATACTTTAGAAATATTTAGTTTTGAAAAGTCATAATTGTGGAAATTTTTATGATGGATATTCTTATCTATTCATAAACTGATTTCAATTCACTGAATACAAGAACAATGAAATATACAGGGCTGGCACAAATAACATCCCTTTTTTATTACAAAACCATGAGCATGTAATTCTGTCACATAACAATATCACGCTCAAACACACCATATGACATTTTAGGTGAAATGTTCAAATTAAAACTATAAATTATTACACCCATATTATTACCCTACCAACCACACTCAAGCAGGCATTACTTC
>VMDR010017400.1:0-20164 GCA_007922815.1 Macrotus californicus
AAAAAAAAAAAAACTAGACCACCTTCTCACACCACACACAAGAATAAACTGAAAAACGATTTAAAATTTAAATCTAAGACTCAAAACTATAAAAATCCTAGAAGAAAACATAGACAATAAGATCTTGGACATTTCTCATTTCAGTATTTTTTCTGATATATCTGCTTGGCCAAGAGAAACAAAAGAAAAAATAAACAAATGGGACTACCTCAAACTAAAAAGTTTTTGCACAGCAAGGGAAACTATAAAAAAAAAACAGAAAAGACAACCCACTACATGGGAAAACACACTCACCAATGATACATCTGATAAGAGGTTAATATAAAAAATTTGTAAAGAACTCAACACCAAAAAAAGCAAACAATTCAATTAAAGAATGGACAAAAGACTGGAATAGACACTTCTCCAAACAGGACATAGAGATGGCTAAAAGACATTTGAAAGGATGCTCAATGCCACTAATCATCAGAGCAATGCAAATTAAAACCACAATGACATATCACCTTATACATGTCAGACAGGCTATTGTCAATAAATTCCACAAATGACAACTGTTGATGAGGATGTGGAGAAAAGGGAACCCTCGTGCACTGTTGGTGGGACTGTAGACTGGTGCAGCCACTGTGGAAAACAGTATGGGGTTTCTTCAGAAAAATTAAAAATGAAACTGTCTTATGACCTAGTGATTCCACTTCTTAGAATCTGAAGAAACCAGAATACTCTTTTAAAAACAAGATTTGGGTAGAGTCATCAAGGAACATGTATAAAGGACCCATGGACAAAGACAACTGGGGGGTGGGTGGGAAGGATTGAATGTGGGAGGTGGGGGTGGGTAGGGTGGGGGGGAGTAATGGGGACACTCTAATTGCACAATTAAAAAAAGGGGGAAAAAGCAAGATTTGAACTTGTTTCCTGCTTCCCCCTCCTCTTAGGATAATGCCTAATCTTTTTATTATGGTCATGTATACTATGATCTTTGCCTACTTCTTCTTATTTCCCATCTCTTCCTCCCTTTCTTTCTTGAGTCTAGCCTTATCAGTCTTTATCAATTCCCACAAAGGTCCTTGGAGTAACTTACTGCTTTCATTGCAGAGCTATTCTGCTTCTCTCCCTTTACTTTTTATACTGTGACTCATATTTGATTAACTCTGTCACTTGAGGGCACCTTTCAGTACTCCAGATGAGATCAGAAGCTGCCATATTTCCCCTTCATATAACAGACTTTAGTTGTACAGTTGTGTTGTTATTTGACTTTTGTCTGTCTCTTGCAATAGGCAGGAGTGTCACTCATTGTCACCAGGGGCCACATCAGCCTTGTAGTTGCCTTCAAAGGGCCAAATTTAATTTTAGGACTGTATACACATATAACTACTCCTTAACTAGGGGCAAGGAACTCGGTGCTGCTGCCGGGTAGAAACAAGGTGGAGGGCCAAATAAAACAAGGTGGAGGGCTGGATTCAGCCCGTGGGCCTTGTGTTTGCCACCTTTACAATATAGTAAGCTTTTTGTTCATTATTACTCCAGGGGCACCAGCTTAGTACATAGCTTGCCAAATACTGATGGAATGGATGTATGCTTTTACAATTCCTTGCAATCTAGGGTTCCTTGGTAAAGCAATAGTGTAGAAGCAATCTAAAGAAGTTAAAGCCTTTTTCTCAATAGTCTTCAGTCATGGTAAAAATTTAACTGGTCAAAAAAAAAAACCCAGGCTTATAGTAATTACCTGGAGTATTTCTAACAAGTCCTTCAAACTTTGCATGGCCAAACAGAACTCTTGATACTTAGCCCCCCATTAAATAATGTATTTCTCTCTCAGCAATCCCTCTTAATGGCTCAAATTCTTGATGTCAACCTTGGCTTCTTTCCTTTTCTCCTCTACCAAATCTAATCTTCAGGAAGGTATGTTGGACCTATCCTTAAAACACATCTGAAACCGACTCTGCTTACCTCCTCTGCTATCATCCTATTAGCAACCCCAGATATCTCTCACCTGTTCCACTTCAGTAAGCTCCTTACTCGTGTCCCTATTCTTGTTGCTGGCTCCCTCAGTCCAATCTTTACAGAATGGCTGAAGTAATTTTTCAAAAAACATGCATTAGATCATGTCATGCCCTTACTCAAACTTTGCTTTCTTGACTTTATTTTATCTTTAATATAAATGGCATTTTATCTTTCATATAAATGTCATTTGTATTAAAGATAAAATTGGAGGCTTCTTGCCTCCAGTTATACTTGCTCTCACCTCTTTCTATTCCTCTCCTCTTTCTTGATAATTTTTAGCCATAGTGATGGCCTTCTTGCAATTTTCTAATCATGCAATATTTGGTCTAACTTGAGGACATTCATGTGTGCTGTCCCTTTGCCTGAAATTTCTGTTCCCTGTCTCATCACATTTGCTGCTCCTTCTCAACTTTCGGTGACAGTTCTAGGACCATGCCCTCAAAGGCCTTTCCTGATCACTCGATGTGAGTCTCCTCCACACTCGCCATCATTCTCTATCCTGTTACAGCCAGCTTTGTTTTCTCCACAGCATTTGTTACCTTCTAAAATTATTTTATGAACTTATAATATGCTTATTTTTAATTCTTTCTCCACACTGAGATATCATGCTCAATGGAGAAAAAAAATCTTAGCTGCCTTGTTTCTTGTTTTATCTAGATCCCAAAGGAATGCCTGTGACGTGGTAGTTCCTCAAAATATATTTGCTAAATGAATGAATGAATGAATGAATGAATGAGTAGAAATGCATTTCAAAATGGATTGGTGCTGGGTAAGAACCGCAAAAACAGTGAAAGTATTTCTTGAACACTGTTTAAAAGGACTCTAGTCCTGTGATTAGGTTATACCTTGAAGCCCCAGGCCTCTATACTGTAGAGTTTTGCTCATAGCTTTTCCTTGGAGCATCATCAATCAAATGACTCTCTTTGAGGAGTAAAATTTCATCATGGATGGAGTAATTCACATGATGGTTACCTTTTGTAATTCAATGTTTTCCAATAAATCATTTTTTTAAAAAAAATAAGTAACTAGATGTTGGTTTTCCTGGCACTGGTCAGTAAACTGATTCCTTAGAGCACATTGCATAGTTTCCTGCATTTCATTCCCAACGCTTTCAGGCTAAACTTTACGTTGTTCTGTCATGTTATGGAAAGATGCAGGAAGAATTTTTTTCATCGTTCTTATCAAGCATTGGATTCCTAGACACTGAAGGGTGACTCTGATGGCACTACCAGTGGTTTCCATAAGGATTACCTTTTGACCCTCGTGCCTGCTGTTACGGGTTTCCATGCCAGGTGGCACACATAAGGTGATAAGGCTAAATGCCGGTGCGTTGATGTGCTCTGAGCTTCTGGAGGAGTCATGGGAAAACCTTAAAATGAGTGTATAAAACTCAAGGAATGGTGAAGTGTAGGTAATTTTCCAAAAAGGATTTATGTGAAATGTAATATGGAAGACTACTTGCCTTTCTTCAGAATAATCAATGCAAAATTTTTGAAACCATTATACAGTAACTTAGCAATAATTGTTGCGATTGCTCATTGTTTACTATGGTCTGAACTTCAGTTATATGGAAATTTTTAGTGAACAGTTTGCTATATTATCATATGCCTCTTTGTTACTGAGGAGGAAAAATCTAGTTAAATAAGAGTTTAATTTAGTTGAATTAAGATAAAATGGGAATCTTTTAAATATATATGGTAATATATCACATAGTACATAAGGGCTTGTTAAAAATAGTAATAATCTTCCTATCCTCAGCCAGATTCCCCAGAGACAACTTTAAAAAATAACTTTATAAAGTCATTGTTTAAATAGCAAAAACATGAAATAGTTTTGACTAGAAAATAGATTTGCTCTTTCTAGGAAGATAAACATGCAGTAATAATGTGGTGTGGGCATAATTCTGTGCACTTGTTCAAACTACTATGCCAGTGGGTACTTTGGAATAAAATCATGGACATCTGTTAAAAATTCTCTTGAAATTATGTACAAAATATTTATGCTTTTGGAAGCCCTTTCTTACAAATAATTCCACCAGTGAAGAAGAGAGTGGGGAGAGCAAGAAAGAAGGGCAATGGGTAACAATAAAGTCAGAGAATAGCTAATGGTGGGGAAATGAATAGAGAAGACCTTGGTGCTAGTGCTCAAACTCCTCTGTCTGTCACCTGGTTGGTTAGTTCCTTACTCAGAGATGCTTAAGGGCACCCAAACCTGATCAAACAAAACTATCAAATCCTACAACTCAATCCCCTGCTCTGAGAACAAGCTTATTCTAAAAGCTTTCACTGGTTTTCTAGATTATCAATGAAAGCATGAAACAGGTAAACATTGCCTTGCCTTGGTGACTTGAATGTCTGCCTTTCTTACCAGTTATTGCCACTGTGATCCATTTCTTAGGCATTCTCCATTGGCCACTTGTGATCCAGGTTATCCTGGATTGATGGGACAGTCTTGTTTGTGGACAAAATCATTCTGTGAGCAAAGAAGACCTCCTATGAGGACTTAAATCAATCTTACTTGGAGAAAAATCTTGGTAGGACTCCCAGAGGACAGCTTCCACTTCTTTAAAATCCCCCAAAACTCATTTTCTACAATCCACAGCTTGAACAAGGGCCACAGCATAGGTACAGGAGTAAGCCCACATCTCCCCAGTTCTTACTTACTGACACTTCCTAAGGAGTTCATTTCTATATACTAGTCTTATCCATGACATACTTAATTCCTGTAATTTCACTCTCCTAGGTAACGTATCCTAAAGTTCTGAGATGTCTTATTCTACCCATTTATTCCCTGCTTAGACCCAAGCTGTAGAATGAGGATAATGAACCAGAAATGGAATTCTCTTCAGTTCTACAATGAGAACTGAATCACACAATAAGAATTCTCTTGCTCCAGACTCCCAAGCACCTGGTAGAACCCTCGACATGATCTCTCCTATATACACTCCAGGATTCTCCCTAAGAATTTCTCACAGCCACTGGAGAGCTGGCTAAACCCAAGATGGCTAATTTACTGGTGTTTCCCTGCCCATGTTCTGCCTTTCTGCCTAAGAACCTCTCTCCACTTTTCGATATTGGGACATTTCATTATCTTCTTTTAGGTGGTGCTTTTTTTCTTAATTATTCCGACCATGGGAGTGAAGTTTTAGTGACCAGTTTTCATCCAAATTGACCCAAAATATGGTATAGGAAATCATGAGAGTATGAAGCCAGGTCTCTCTGTAGCCTGTTCGCAGTGGGTAGGTAAGGCTATAACATAGCCACATAGACAGAGTGCTTCCAACATCATGACCCGAGCAATTACTACGTTTTACACTGCAATTCAGTATACTGACTGGCACACACACACACACACACACACACACACATGCACGATATACAACTGAAAAATTCACAAATAGTAGTTACATGTAAAGTAAAAACACATCGAGTTAGTTTAAATATAAGCATTTATTAACATAGAAAAATTCTTTTACAAAAGAAAATTAACAACCACAAAAGTGATGGCCAAGACCCTCCAAATGAGCCAGTTTGGGAAGACTGAAATGTCTTTATGGCCAATAAGAATGGAAATCTATTAAAATATTTTTAAGTAGGGAAGTGACATAACTGTATTTATGTTTTAGAAAGATCATTCTAGCTTTAGGATGGGGTATGACTTGGTCAGAACTTAGTGGTTGACTGTACTGAGGGTGAGAGAAAGGGAAAGAGGGAGACCAAACTTTCAGTCTTTATATGTGGGCAACTGGGTGGATGGTAAAGGCATTTAGTGAAGCAGGAGCCACTGGGGAAGGCAAAGATGTGAGAGAAGGAAATGATTTGAATTTTGAACATACTGAGTTTGAGGAAGCTACAAGGCATCTGAATTGAGATGTCCAGAGGCATTTGGATATGCCAGATATGAAATATTTTACACTTTGAGGGCAAGGCAGTCTCTGTAGCAACTACTTACTCTACCCATTGTAGTGTGAAAGTAACCATAAACAGTATATAAACAAATGAAAATTAGGCTTTATTTATAAAAACAAGTGGAATGCTGAATTAGGTCCTTACCCCTTAGCAAGGAAAATGAAGCTGGGAGAACGAAGTTGGAGGATTAAGAATTATTAGTGTATATTCAATGACCTTGGTTTGAAGAGATGCCTTTTTAAAAATAATTTCTGTAAACTTCCAAATTTTTAGAAGGTTTTTTGTGGATTAAAAGCAAAAAATTAGACTTTGGTCAAGATGAAGGCATAGGTAAACATAGTACTCACCTCCTCCCACAACCACATCAGAATTACAACTAACTACAACTGGGGGCCACTAAGCGAGAAGTACAGACGCCAGAACCATCTGTACAGAACCGTCGTTCAGAACTGCCTGAAATCTGACTGAATAAAAGTTCTACAACTAGGGAATTAAAGAAGAAGCCACATCAAACTGGTAGGAAGGGCAGAGATTCAGAACGGGCTGGTCCCACACACATGTGGCAGATAAAAATTGGGAGGGATGTCTCGGCTGCAGAGGTCCCCTCAGAGGAACAAGGAGTCCCAGCCCCTTAGAGTCCTCTGCCCACTCCAGGGTTCCAGCGCCAGGAAGAGAAGTCCCTATACTTCCTGACTGTAAAAACCAGCAGGGATTGAGGCTAAGGGAGATGGAGTGTTTCTCGAGTCCTAGGAAGTTCCCCTTAAAGAGCTCATGCACAGACTTGTTTGGACTCATTCCATGTGAGCTTCAGTGCAGGGGCAGCCACTTGAAAACATCAGAGATGTAGGGGGAGGAGCTGAATTGTCTGGTATCAGAGTGAGAGCTGTAAGGATTAGTATTCTCCCAAACAGAAGTGCTGGCAGAGGCCATTGTTCCTTTGATGAGCCTTCCCCCCAGAGAGCCACAGAGGCAGCAGGCGGGTGCCATATCTGAGACTCCATTAGCCTGGCTCACACTGTTTGCCCCACACTGGTGATTCTCTGAGGCCCTACCTCATCCTACTTTCAGGCTCACCCAAGTTGTTTCCAGCAGCTTTTCTATACAAATGGCTGTCTTAGATCATTCTTAAGATATTTCTAGAATTTCTCACACAAGCAGCATCTGGCATCTGTACCTTTCACTTAGTGGCCCCCAGTCCTGGCACTAGCAGCAAGCAGTCTCGGTTCACAGTATGGCCTCATCTGGGTACCTCTAAGCCCAGCATAAATAGGGGCCATTTGCAGATCATTTTGTAGCTCATGCCAGTGGCCCAGGCAGAACACAGGCAGTGGCTAACCTTGGGCTGCATCTCCCAGGAGGATCCAGAGCCAGTGCAACCAGTGGACAGCTTCAGACCATGCTGGAGCACCACCACCCAACCACCTTTATAAGCATCGCACTCAAAAGGCAAACTCAGTGAGCATCAGAGCCCCACTGAAATAAGTCCTGATATATAGAGTAGGCCCCTTGCATAGCTTTTCCTTCATTGTGGTTGGAGGTCAGTGGTTGGTGGTCACAGCCAGTCCTTGCTGCTGATCAGCCTGGGGGTAAATCCCTCACATTAGTGTGCCAACAGCAATCAATGCTCAACTACAGAAGGGAGATGTATACATAGCACACATGGGGGAACGCCTCTTGACTGCCCAGCTTAGGTGATCAAGAAGGCTGTGCCGCTGGACCCTACAGAACATCTACTATGCTAGGCCACTCTACCAAGCCTGGGAGACATATCAGCTCTACCTAACACATACTAACAAACATAGGGAAGCTGCCAAAATGAGGAGACAAAGAAACATGTCCCAAATTAAAGAAAAGAACAAAACTCCAGAAAAAGTACTAAGCAAAATAAAGACAAGCAATCTACCAGATACAGAGCTCAAAACACTGGTTATAAGGATGCACAAGGACTTAGTGAGAACCTCAACAACATAAAAAAGGATCAGTTAGAAATTAAGGATACACTAACTGAGATGAAGAATAATTTATGGGGAATCAACATTAGAATAGATGAAGTTGAGAGTCAAATCAGTAATTTGGAATATAAGGAAACAAAAGATGCCAAATCAGAACAGCAAAGAGAAAAAAGAATAGAAAAAAATGAGGCTGCCCTGGCTGGTGTGGCTCACTGGATTGAGTTTCAGCCTGTGAACCAAAAGGCCACCTGTTTGATTCCCAGTCAAGGCACATGCCTGGGTTGCGGACCAGGTCCCCAGTAGGGGGTGCACGAGAGGCAATCACACATTGATGTTTCTCTCCCTCTTTCTCCCTCTCTTCCCCCTTCTCTAAAAATAAATAAATAAAATCTTTTTTTAAAAAAGAAAGTATACATTAACAAAAAAATGAGGGTAGTTTAAGGAGCCTCTGGGACAATTTCAAGTGTACCAACACTTGTATTATGGAGGTACCAGAAGGAAAAAAGACAGAGCAAAAAATTGAAAACCTAATTGAAAAAATATTGATGGAAAACTTCCCTAACCTGATGAAGGAAATAGACATACAAGTCTAGGAAGCACAGAAAGTCCCAAACAAGATGAATCCAAAGAGGCCCACACCAAGACACATCATAATTAAAAAGCAATGGGTTAAAAGACAAAGAGAATCTTAAGAGCAAGAAGAGAAAAGCAGTTAGTTACCTATAAGCGAGCTCTCATCAGACTGTCAACCGATTTCTCAACAGAAACTTTGCAGACCAGGAAGGATTGGCAGGAAACATTCAAAATGATGAAAAGCAAGGACTTACAATCAAAATTATGTCACCCAGCAAAGCTATCATTTAGAATCAAAGGACAGATAAAGAGCTTCCCAGACAAGAAAAAGCTAACAGAGTTCATCACTACCAAATTAGCATCATATGAAATGTTAAAGGGTCTCTTTTAAGAAGATGAAGAAAAAAATAAAAAATATGAACAATAAAATGGAAATAAATATATATGTATCAACAATTTAATCTAAAAAAACAAAGTAAATAATAAACAGGCAGAACAGAAATACACTCATATACAAAGGACATTTTGATGGTTGCCAGATGGTAGGGGGTTTGGGGAACTGGGTGAAAAGGTGAAGGGATTAAGAAGTACAGATTGGTAGTTACAGAATAGTCATGGGGATGTAAAGTACAGCATAGGGACTATAGTCAATAGTATTCTAATAACTATGGGGTCAGATGGCTGCAGGATTTTTTAGGATGATCACTTAATAAGTTATGTAATGTCTGGTCACTAGGCTGTACACCCAAAGCTAATATAATGAATGTCAACTGTAACTGAAAAAATTTTTTTAAATGATTAAAAAATAAAAGCAAAAAATTAAGGTTTCCAGGAAAATACAGTTTGATCTAAATCAGAATACACTGTGCCCAGAGGCAATTGCATAATTTTAGTTATTGATTTTTATTCTTAGTGATTTTTAAAAAGTCACACCACAAATACAATACCCTAAACCCCAAGCCAGGAGTTAGAGGCATGTTTTTATGGAAAATGTGTGAAGCAAAGAAATGTGGAGCAGTAAGTCACTAAAGCAGAAAGAGAAAGGTCTGGGGAAAGAGAAGTTACACTGTAGAGTGTACTCCGGTGACAGCAAAACCCTCAGGCACAGAGAAGTTGTCTTTGGCAAAGCTGGTTTGCTTTGTCAAGTCAATAAAGTTAAAAACAAGTAAATTGCTTCCCTCGGCTTGAGAGGGGACTGACTGTACATACCCTGGAGAAGAGTTGATCTTTTCAGAGGCATTTTTTTCCATCTTTATTTCCACCATCAAATAAATCACTATATTCTTGATTCCTACATCATCCTTCTTATCTGAAAATGCTGTGTCTGGGACCAAAATATCTAAACAAATTCTCTCTATTCCAGAGGAGCGCTGGTGCCCCCAGTAATTGGGCAGTGTGTCACTAAGGCTGCCTCTCTTTGGGGATTGTCAAAGCCAGGCTGTTAATAAGGCCTCAGGAAGCCTCCCCATGCCCACCCCCTTCTTTCTTTTCTTTCGAGCTCAAGGAACTTATTTAGCCTCCCAGGATTGCTGGGCCTTTCAGCATCCTTGTTTTCCTCTCATGGACACAAAGCACAGGTTGGTCAAGTAGCTTGGTCTGTTATCGAGCAAATCAGTCTTGGAGAACAATCAAGAAGCATGTCTTCTCTTTGCTCAAGGAGAGCAGTGATTTTTACACTGTGAAGCCCAGATTTGGCTCAGGGATCTTAGAGTCACCCAGGGCCCAACAGGATGACTGAGTAGGGGCTTCTGGGCTTTTCACTCCCCCAAACTACACACACTTCAATGAGAAGCAGCACTACTTTTTCCTGTTTTTCTTCGTAAGGTTGCATTTAAGAATTCTATAACTTAAAAAAGAAAAGCCTAAACACTCTTGTTGAAAATCACATGCCTTTTATTTATAAGTCTGTGTTTCTTCACTTGAGGCCTCTTTTTGACTCCTGTGGCCTGGTTCTTACTCTGGATGCCCACTGATCTTTATACATTCATTTATTAGTACCTATTGCATGTTGAATATGTCTGTGATTGTGATGACAAACTTCTGTGGTACATGCACCATGTGTTCTTTGTCTATGTAAGCTCCTGGTACATGTGGCACCCAATATACATTGGCTGAATTGTTAATGAATGAATAGATGGATTAAACAGTTTCTGCTTGGATTTTTATTTGAAACTAGCCATAGCCTAAACAGCAATTCATCTCCATTTATATACCCTAGCCCACTAGCCTTTGAGCTTTGTGGATCGTCTCTCACTCGTCTTTGTGTATTGGTGCCTAGAATAGAGTATGGCTCATAGTAAGCATTTGATAAATAATTGAATAATCAAGGAGATGACTCCATAGTCAAGGTGATTCTTTCAGGTGAATTCCTGTGAGAATTTAATGTGTTCCAGGCAGTATCTTAGTGTTGGGGTTACAGATACTAGTAAAATTTGGTCTTTGCATGGGTGGAAATTCACTCTCCAGAGTTGGGAGTTTGGCAAGCCAATAAGAATGAAAATATGGCAGGGCCACACCATCCAAAAATAAGAAAAGCAGACCTGGCTGGTGTGAGTCAGTTGTTTGGAGCCCTGTCCCATAACTGAAAGGTTGCAGGTTTGATTCCTGATTAGGGCACATACCTAGGTTGTGGGTTTGATCCCCCATCCCTGGTCGGGACACATACTGAAGGTAACAAATCAGTGCTTCTCTCTTACGGCACTGTTTCTCCCTCTCCCCTTCTCTCTAAAAGCAATGAAAAAATGTCCTTGGGTAAGAATATGATAGATAGATAGATAGATAGATAGATAGATAGATAGATAGATAGATAAATAGATAATAGATAATCAATAGATAGGCAGATGATAGAAATTTAAAAAAGAAGACAAAGGCTCCTAGCTTACCACACTTATAGTGTGTTAGAGATGAAGAAGGAAGGAGAAGGCTTTCACTCCCAGGGCTTCTCAGAATTCCATGCAACCTCTTCAAGCCATATATCCTGCCCTTCCCCCAAGTACCTGTGGCATATTATAATAAGCCACTGTTATTGATGGTGTCTGTTTTTCTTCCTCAAGTATCTTGGTTCCTGACATAGTATGGGGATAAACCCTGCCTGCCTGGTGGCCTCTTCATGGATACACAGGCTGGTCTTTTCTGCCTTGGTTTTTTAACATCCCCATATGGAGTCTCTTTCTGCACTTTAAATAAGAAAACCCTCACCTCTCTTTCTATTTCTAGTTTTCCTATTAGCCAGTGAGATTCTACAGCCCCCCCTTTTTTTTTAGTAAAAATACCAAAATTCTATCCCTCTTACTTGTAGCATGAATATATTCACTATGAGAAACAGGCTAATATAGTTATGGAGGCTAACAAGTCCAATCTGTAGATGTGCCAGCAGGCTAGAGATGCAGATAGAGCTAATGTTCAAGTTTAAAAGCAATAAGGCAGGAAGAGCAGGTATTCCAGTTTGAAGGCTATCAGCAGGGAAAGCTAATGTTGCAGGTGAAGTCCAAAGGTAGTCTGCTGGAGAAATCTCACTTACTTGGGAGAGGGCTGGTCTTCTTGTTCTATTCAGGCCTTCAACTGATTGGATGAGACCCACCCATATTATAGAGGTAAATCTATATTAGTTTACCAATTAAAATGCTAATCTGATTTTAAAACACCTCCATGGAAACACTCAAAACAATGTTTGACCAAAATCTGGGCACCCCGTATCTTTGTCAAGTTGACACATAAAATTACAACACCCTTCAACTCATGTGCACTTTGATCATCCTTCAACCTGCATATAACACACAGATAGTACCTTGAGTATTCTCATGCTTAACACACAATTAGTATCAAGAGCACTCTTTAATATGGGCACAACATACACAGTCTCTTGAATTTGCTTCCCGCATAGGGTTGACCAGGAAGGTATGTTACTCATTTGCATCCAGCTTTTCAAAAACATATACATTAAAAAAGTGAGACACAACTGAATTTACCTTAACTAATTGATGTTTAATTGCTCATTAGAACCCAAGTCACCTGAGGATAGGGACCTTGTCTTCTTACCACATACACACTGCACATGGTAAAAAAAATACAGTGACTCAACTGGGCTTCACTATCAGGTGTTTCTCCAAGAAGGATCCTATACCTGAGATTTTGGAGTCATTGGCCGTCCTGACTTGTTTCACTAACTTAGAACTTGCTGAAAAATTATCATTTGGGCTTTAAATTTTTATGTGTGATTGCATCCCAAAGCTAAGTTTTTTTCCATTGTTGAATGTTGAGAGAAATATCTGTTCATCTGTTTCTGACCCTTGAGCAGCTGAAGAAGAAAAAGAAGCTGACCCTCAGCTTTATGCCATGAAATCATTTGATTATTTTTGCACATGAATAACTCCAACAAGAGCACATTTAAAATGCGAAAGTTTCATTGTGTGCCCACCACCCGAAGTAAAATCACCTTCCATCTCTGTATGTTTTGCCCCCTTAACCCTTTACTACCTCATGTATTATACAGATGTACACTTCAAACCTATATAATCTCATTAACCAATGTTATCCCAATAAATTTAATTAAAAAAAGAAAGTCTCCATTCATCTGCTTTTCACAGGGGAGAATGCAGGGTCATTTTGGAATTTTTTAAATAGCACATATCTAAAGCAGTTTCTTTCTATCTATCTATCTTATTTTATTGATAATGTTATTATAATTGTCCCAATTTTTTCTCTTTGCTCCCTTCAACGCAGCACCCCCCCACTCCCTCAGACAATCCCTACACAATTGTTCATGTATGTCCATGGGCCATGTGAATAAGTTCTTTGGCTACTGCATTTCCTGCACTGTATATTACATCCCCATGGCTATTCTGTAACTACCAATTTGTACTTAATACCCTCACATCTTCACCCATTCCCCTAAACCCACCTCAGATATGGCAACCATCAAAATGCTCTCCATATCCAAGATACTGTTTCTGTTCTTCTTGTTTGCTTAGTTTGTTTTTTAGATTCAATTGTTGATAGACATGCATTTTTGCCATTTTATTGTTCATAGTTTTAATCTTTTTCTTAAATAAGTCTCTTTATTTTTCATATAATAATGGGTCGGTGATGATGAACTTGTTTTTTATTGTCTGGTCAAGCTGTTTATCTGCCCTTCAATTTTAAATGATAGCTGTGCTGGGCAGAACAATTTTGGCTGTAGGTCCCTGCTTTTCATGACTTTGAGTATTTCTTGCCACTCCCTTCTAGCCTGCAAAATTCCTTTTGAGAAATCAGTGGACAGTCTTGTGGGAGCTCCCCTGTATGTCACTAACTGCTTTTCTCTTGCTGCTTTTAAGAATTTTGCTTTATCTTTAATCTTTGATATTTTAATTATGGTATGTCTTGGAGTGGGCCTCTTTTCACTCATCTTGTTTGGAACTCTCTGTGTTTCCTGGATTTGCCTGTCTATCTCCTTCAACAAATTGGGAAAGTTTTTTTTCATTATTTTTTCAAATAGATTTCCAATTTCTTGCTCTTTTCCTTCTCCTTCTGGCAACCCTATGATGCAAATGTTGGAACGTTTGAAGCTGTCCCAGAGGCTGCTTACATTATCCTCATTGTTTTGGATTCTTTTTTCTTCTTCTTGTTTTGATTGGTTGTTTTTTGCTCCTTGTGTTCCAAATCATTGCTTTGATTTTCAGCTTGATCCACTCCGCTGTTGTTTCCCTGCAAATTATTCTTTATTTCAATTAGTGCATCTGTTGTTTCTGACTTGATCTTTTTTTAAGCTGTTGACATCCTAAGTTCCTTGAGCATCCTTTTAACCAGTGTTTTGAACTCTGCATCTGATCGACTGCTTATCTCCACTTTGTTTAGTTCTTTTTCAGAAATTTTGATCTGTTCTTTCATTTGGATTATGTTTCTTTATCTCCTCATTTTGGCAGCTTCTGTATTTATTTCTATGTATTAGGTAGAGCTGCTTTGACTCTGTGTCTTGGTAGTGTGGCCTAATGTAGTAGGTGTCCTGTAGGGTCCAGTGGCACAGCCTCCTTTATCACCCAAGCTGGGTACTCAAGGTCCTCCCTTCATGTGGGCTGAGTAAACCCTCCTCTTGTAGTTGAAATTTGATTGCTGTGGGCAGGTCAATGGGAGGGATTTACCCAGGACAGTCAGCTACAAGGATTGGCTTGGACCACTGACCACCAGCCTCTGCCCTCCATGGAGGATCAGCTATGCAGGGGCAGGGTGGTGGTGCTCTGACATTGTCTGTAGGTATCCACCAGGTGAGCAGGCTATGGTGTTGCCCAGATGATGTAGGCCAAGGACAGTCCCCACCTGTGTTCTGAATGGGCCCTTGTTACATGAACTATTAAGCAATCTGAGATGGCTGCTACTTGTGCTGGGTTTGGAGATTCCCAGGCAAAGCAAGCTATGAATCTAGGCTGACTGCTTCTAATGCCATGCCTGGGGTCACTTAGTAGATGTACTAGAGCTGAGGCCTGCTGTTGCTTGTTTGAGAGTATTTAGGAAGTTATGAAGCATGAGCCAAAACTGGCCATTCATATGGAAAAGTCACCGTTAACAGCATGGGTGGGTCGGTAAGTTAGGTGGGATGGAATTTCAGGGGATCTCCAGGGTAGGGCAAATGGTGTTAGCCACGATGATGGAGTCTCTGGTATGGCATATACCTGCAGGCTCTGTGGCTCTGTAGGAGGAGGGTTCAGAAAAGGGACAGTGGCCTCTGCTTACCTTCTTTTTTGAGATAAGTCTGTCTCCCAGCTCTTGCCTCGATGCTAGACACTTGCATTCCTTCCTGTGTGCCACTGGTGCCTTTTGAGCTGCTACCCTGGTTTTGGAGCTCAGAGGGAGTGGATCTGAGTATGTCTGTGTGTGGGTTCTTTAAGAGGAACTGCTTGGGACTCCAGAGTTTCTTTCACCAACTCAATCTCCACTGGTTTTTACATCCAGATATGGGGACTTGTCTTCCTGGTACTGGGACCCTCGGCTGGGAGACCTGGTGTGGGGTTGGGTCTCCTTGCTCCTGAGACATTCCCCCTAAATGTTATTCACAAGATGTGGTTTTGGGCCCAGCCTGTTCCATGTCTCCACCCCTCCTATCAGTCTAGATGGAGGTGGTTTCTTTAATTCCATAGTTTTTAGACTTCCATTCAAGTAGATTTTTGGAAGTTCTGAGGATGGTTGTTCTGTAGTTTAGTTGTATTTTGATGTGGTTGTGTGAAGAGGTGAGCCCTGTCTGCCTATGCCACCATCTTGACTGAAAGTCCTACCCACAAAGCAGTTTCAATTGACCAAAAATTTACTTTGTATATGTAGAACCTAGATTTAAGGAGCAGTTTCTATGGTTCTATGTTAGGTAAATACACAATAGCTCTACTTAATACTTGGTGTATGGATTTTGTATACCTGATTATAAATTAGCTCAAGAATAGTGATACCATATCATGTGTAGAAAAGGAATTGAGGAATTTTTTGAGGGGGAAGGGGAGTTGCTATTATTTTTACTTCCTTCCAAATCCATGGTCTTTATTTCTAGTGTTTAATGAAAGTTTATTCAGTAAATCTCAATTCTGAGACATCTTTGTTACCTGTTTCTTGTTCCTCTGGGGCATATTGCTAGTGGTACTCTCCATCCTCTATTGTTATGTATAACAAATTGCCTGCCACCAACGTTAGACTAAAAAGCTTTTTTTTTTTAGGTCAGAGATTGTGTTTCATTTGCCTTTTCTTGAATGCCTTACTCCGGGTCTGGTATACTTGCACATTCACTAAATGTTGGATACTGGTTGATAGAAGGCTGGTATTCATGCAAGCTGCTAGCAAGAAGCTTGATATGGAAGAGCTCTGGACCTCTGGTATGGTCTTCTGCCTCACAAAGGGTTCTACCTGTCACTAAAAACATTGATGTAACTGTGCATCAAAACATTTTTTTAACATCCTGTGCACTCCTGCTCTCAATTTATAAACACAAATTCTTCCTATATTCTTACCCCCCACTCCACTAAGAATTTTCCTGTCTCTTGGGGTGGTTAACACACAATACAATATACAGATAATGTATCATAGAATTATATACCTGAAACCTATGTAATTTTATTAAGCAATGTCACCCCAATTAATTCAATAAAGACAAAAAAAGAGAGAATCTTTCTGGCTCATAGTATACATGTTTTTGTTACACTTGACTTCTTTAGGGTACCTTATGAAAATAATAAAACCATTTGAGTTTTCCAAATATACAATTTTTTATTATTTAATATGATTTAAAAATTATTCTCCCCCTAACTCTGCTACTCCAAGAGGCTGATATGTCCCCAAGGTGGGGCACATGTTTTTTAACCACCTGTGTCCCTATTTTTCCATTGATGATAATGATGGCTTTTAACATCATCAAGGATAGTGACTACACAGGAAGTGATCTTTAGAGTTCTGTTTCTATGTGTAACCATCCCTACAGTAAGGAAGCTCTGACCTAAATCCCTGAGGTTGTATACCCTCTAATATTCAGTTCTGAGAACAGCGGTTCCGTGTTCCTTGTCCTAAGCCTCTACGTTGAGAAAATTAATGAGGATGCTGCTTGGTCCTCTCTCTTTCTAGGTTAAAATCCCCTAACCCCTTAAACTTTGTTCCCATTGGGCTGATTTATGGACTCTTTAATTAGTTTTAGTTGATATTATGCATTTTTTTAGTCCTCAATTTTTCTGCTTTGTTCTTTAAACACTTCTTTTAAACTGACAAAAACTGAGTGTCATGGAGGAACAACTAATTAGCTTCCTCTTCAGAGGGAAAAAGTAGAACCCCAGGATTGACTTCCTTGAGCCTCATAAGAGTTGGTAAAATTGGATAGTAAAAGAACTCACATTTGATGTAGAGAACACTTGGAATCAAGAGAAATGTGTTTGAGTCTAACACCTACCTGCTGTGTCACCTATCTGTCATCTGGGAGGTAGAAATAATATATTCCTGCCACTTTCCTAAAGACATCATCAAGCTCATAAGAAACCATAAGAGATAATGGTAAAAATGATAAAGCTTTATACAGAGGGCTGTCAAAGCCTAAGGGAAGTGCTACAATGCCTCCAGAATGTCGAGATAAAGTTAACTCCTGAAAGTGCAGTGAAGGAGAATTTAAGTGTAGCAAATGAGATTAGTGATTTCTTGCAGTAAATCAGTGGTAGAGATAGTCTGAGAATATCATACTCAATCGAGATGATCAGGTGGACATTTCAGAAAAGCATATTACTAAAGTCCCCCAGTGTCCATTGTGTGATGGTTAAATTAATGTGTTCTTAAAACTTTTCCATATGCACAAGGAGATAGTGGTAGCCTTTTTCTCCGTCTGTCACAATGGGAGTCTCTGTGCTCAGAAAGATTAGATGCTGTGGCCAAGGCAGTGCAGCCACTGGGGGCACAGACTGGACAAGGGCTCTCTGTTTCCTCATCGAGTTTCCACTTGTGTTTCCTTCAAGAACCTGATGTGGAATGAACATGTGAGTCTATGGACATAGCTGAGACTACAACCTTGTAATTACATAATTGAAGGTGTGATATAGTCAAGCTGATGAAGCCGATTAACAAGAAACCGAAATAGCAATTGTATTATAGAAAAACAATATTAATAGAAAGGGGTGGTATTAATGGAATGTAGTAAAAGAAATCTCAAAGAGAAAGAAAATTGTCGTCTTTATCTGCTCTGTTTTAGGAAGGGTGCAAGTAAAAGATGTGCAAGTAAAAGATGCAAGTAATGCTGAGGGGACCAGAAAAAAAATTTCTTTAACAGTATATATTTTAACTTGATTCGTACATGTAGTGTGACCTTGGCCTAAATAAAGTTAACAGAAACATTTCTTTCTTTATAAAGCAATACTTTGGCAGAACAGTTTATACCTCAGACTCTTGAATGTTGACTTATGTGTCAGTCCCTCAGAATCAAACCAATGTTTGCACAAAGAGATTTTTGAATTTATAAAGTCAAGAGGTACCTGATCCAGATTCTAATACCTCTCGAAGGCTAGAGTGATGGCCAGCTGTCCATCTGTGACGTCTGTCATTTATTTTTGATCCACAACTACAACAGTACTGTTAACTTTTCTCTAGTGTACCTTTGTTAGGGTTGTGGAATATTAGATTTTAACTTTATTACTCTCCCTGTAGAGACTGCACAGGTCATATAGTTAGTGGCAGTATTCAGACAGGAACCCAGGTCTTCGCATTTTTTTTTGAGTTTTTCTTTTCCAACTGTATGTATTTCCTGTGTTCTTTCTGTCATTTTGGGTTTTGAAAAATTCTGTATATTAAGGACTGGGTCTCTGTCTTTAATTTAGAATTATGCGTTCACTTCCTCATCTTTCAACTGTAGATAATAATATTTACCTCCTAAGGATGCCATGAAAATAAAGTGAGATAAAAGTAACACATGGCACATTGCTTAGGCTGGAGTAGTTGCTAAATAAATGCTAACTCCCATTCATTCCTTTACTCAAGATATTCTACAGACATATTTTCAATGAACTTCATTTAATTGCTTTCCTCATCCTTGACTGTAATTAGAATCACCTGGGGACCTTTAAAAGCTGTTGATGCCTGTGTGGGCCTCATCTCCAGAGGTTCTGATTTCATTGCTGTGGGGCAAAGAGCTTGGATATGTAAAAATCTCTCCAGGTCATTCAAATACACAGCCAAAGACTGAAGACCCCCACCCTCACACCAAGTATTATAAAGTGAGTTTTGTTTTACTCATCTTTGCAATCTCAGGATCAAGCTCAACATCTTATTGCAGGCACTTAATTTCATGTTATTTGGAAGGACACGAATGGTCATGAACTCACCTCCTCATATTTGTATCCCTCCCTCCCTTCCTTCCCTTAGATTTAATCTAAGCCATATTATGCTTACCATAATCATTCTTTCTTCATAAAAATACATAATTTATTTCCTCCTAATGTGCTTTTTCTTTCTTTCTGTTTTTGATCTCAGGCTTCCAGGAAACTTGGAGATTTAGTGCCAACTGCAATTAATAAACTCATGTATCCATTCACAGTAGCAATAAGCATTTCTTGAGCCCCTACTCTGTGCTGGCCATTGTGCTGGGCAAATGAAGTGCAACATGAGTAAGATAACAGCACTTTCAAAGAGTAGCAGTCTACTGGCATGATGAACATATTAACAAATAATTGTAATATCACTTGATAAAAGCTTTGAAAAAGGCATGACACTCTAAATTATCATAAACAGCTAGTAATTTTTTCACGTTTCTTTGGACAAATTTTGCTCCAATTTTACACATACACATAGTGTGTGTATATATATACACGTAAATTACACACACACACACACACACACACACTCACACACGTATAGTATTTCACTTTGTATCCAGATGGAGTCTTTTATGGAAGTATATCCACAGCAATAAGTAAGTAAATGAATGACTCATTCTAATGCACAGCCTGGTGCTCTCCAGATAAAACCCTAGAAAACTATCTGTCTTTGTCCCTATCAGAGGAGCATTTTACCATGACATTTTGATAACATTGATTATTTATAGCAAAGGGTTATTTCTACTCTTAGTTCTTTTCCATCAGCACGTGAAGTATATTTTAAATTACGCAGAATTTCAGAATTGTCTTAGAAGGAAAATTCTTAAGAGTTTGTGGAGATTAAACTTCTTTTCTTATCTTCTGACTGAATTGTACAACATCCACTTGCCATCCTGGGGGGCCACTTGGGATACTTGCATTTGTTGTTATTGTG
>VMDR010017401.1:0-20152 GCA_007922815.1 Macrotus californicus
GTCACAGCCATTTGAAAGAGTTCAAATAATCTTTATGTGAATCATTGGAAAACATTTTATCCACACAGAGGTAAAGTACTTATATTGGAAGATGAATAATTAGTGTTACTGATAAGTTACTATTTTGCTTTTTAACACTCTAGAATATGGAATTATTTCAATAATAATTATGGCTAAATATATTCACCTAGCAATTCCAAATGAAGGGCATCAGTGCACGGGGCACGATGTGATGGACGTAAGATGAGTCAGACAGAATGTCGCAAGCACATCCAACTTCTATTAGTTTTTGTCATAGTGATATTTTGAAAAAGACCTTAATGCAGTAATTGAATTGATTTTTGTAATAATGAAATTACATTGAAATTCAGTGACCAGTTATGCACTAGCCATTGTTCGTAAGTCAGGTTATGAGGGTGTTTCACAGTGTGAGTTTCTCTCAAGGAAATCATTTCTAACATTAAATGCTTCTGCACTAGGTTCATCCAACACCAGATAATACTATTAATGACAATCACCAGATAATACTGTTAATGACTATTAATGGCAAGTGCTATTAAATGACTATTAATACTATTAATGACCTAGTTAATGATGCACAAAATAATCCACTGCTTCAATATAAAATAAAAATGTCCTTTTTTCCTTTCGTATACTTGTACTAATATAAAGTATTTTGCAATGTGCGTGGAAAAGTATCAGTCCTGATCTTCCTGTTCATTAAATAATGAATGGGAGGGGATGTCTTCCAGGAGGTAGTGCATGAGGGCAGCACCATCGTAATGAAAGTGTTTTGCACTTCTGTCGTGCTTGCAGTCTGCCTTAATTTGGACTGGCACAGTTAGCTCATTAGATGGAGGACAGGGATGGAGCAGAGTGGACAGGATGTGGGTACTGATGTCAATCACTCTGGAGCAACATGAATCAAAATGTATCCATGTTACCTACCAAATTATGGCACTTCTCTGAATCTTTTTTTTTTCCTACGGGCAGAGGATATATATTCCATAGAGGTCTCTGGATTAAATACAGTAACATGTAATGTGTAGTCAACTGCTTGAGACATATTAGAATTTCAGTAAATGTTAGTTTTATTATTGCTATTATTTTGATATATAATACAATGACTACTTAATTTTATGACCTGGAGCAAGTCCAGTAATGTGCATTAACTTTCTCTAAAGCATCGTTATTTTTTTTTGTAAACGCACTAGAAAGTACAAATTGATACAGTTAGAGGGCTGGATACTCTAGCAAATTATAAGGGAAGCGGTATGGTAGGATGGAACAAACACGGACTTCGGATCAGACAAACCGCTGTTTAAACTGCGCTTCTTCCTGGCTGGGCAAGTTACTTGAATTCTCTGACTTAGTGTTCTTACCTTCGAATGACGACAGAAGTTCTGAAGTGGAAGAACATTTGTGAAACTTTACTAGGTTGTAAATAACAACCATCTACTGTAATGTCCTAAGGACATTTGTGAACCTTTACCAGGTTGTAAATAACAACCATCTACCGTAATGTCCTAAGGACATTTGTGAACCTTTACCAGGTTGTAAGTAACAACTATCTACCGTAATGTCCTAAATTTACTAGATGTTCAAAATCTGTTAGCTTTCTTCACATTCTTTATCTTTTTATCTTCTAAAAATGACACAACTTGTAGGAATTGTACTGATCCAACACATTTATCTGTCTTCTCCCACTAAGGGACACCATGGAAAACAAAACCAGTCTGGAAAGAAGTTATTTTATAGAGGCTTGTCTTTTTTGTTTTAGTTTGGCACATAAATATATACAGCATGGACCAAAGACTATAAAAATATTTTAAGCAGCAAATTCAGGGTAGATTATTTTATCAGATTTTTTTTATACTTCATTTTGTTTGTATCTCAGGATTTCTAAAAAATCTGAAATTTCACATTCTTGCAGTTAACATTGTCGCATGTGCCTTCCAAATGAGATTATTTTACAGCAGAATCGTTTGTGGTTTATGCATTGTTTTGTTTTCCTTGTTAGGCGATAATTTAGGTAAACTCTGTTTACATCTTCTTTTCCTACCCTTCTTTTTTAGCATACATAACACAGTTATGGCTCAAAGTTGATTAATTATTTAGATCAAAAAAATCAAATGTTCAGATGCTTTTCTGAAGCTGTAGTGTCTCAATGGACCGTGGTAACTCAGGTCAGTCCTTATGCAAACTCTACAGAATCTGCCTGTTTTGCAAGGTGATGAGAGACCCAGTCGGGACTGATGCTAAGAGTGCCGCAGGCAGCGCACACCCAGACTTTTCCCGTGTATCTTTGCTATATAAAAAACTGGCTTGAGGTTGGTGGGATGAGATGCTGACACTCTGGTTAAGATTCTGGGGAAGTGTGATGCGCTTTGGACTCTTCCAGGAGGAAATGAAGCCTCTCGACCTCTGACAGTTTGCAGTGAGATCTCTCTAGGAAGGGGAGGTGGAAGTCTGTCAGGCCGGCAACCACACAGGACAGGCCCCCTTGGAATCAAGTTAGAGGCACATTAGAGTGGTCCTTCATGAAAGAAGCATTCGGGAAAATACAGCTTTCTTATCACAAGAACATCACAGCGTGTGAGTCAGAGGTGCTAATGAGTCATAAGGTAGAGATTTTTTTCTTTTTTCATCAAAGCTGTACTCTTGACACTTTCGCATGTATTGAAATGATGAACAACCAAAGAAGTTACATTGAATTCCCAGGTACCCAAGCAAAGGAAAAGTAATATTTAGAGGAAGTGATACAACAATTAAAAAGCACATTGGGAAAGAGTGGGGGAAGCATAGGAGAAGCTATGTGAAATCATCATCTTTCTTTTATCTTTCTTGTTGGTTCCATGTTATTGTATCAATGTTATATCATGAGAAAGGGAATAAGGACAAATGTGAAAATGCACAAATGTGCTCCTTTATATGGAATTGAATTTTCAGATGACACATGTAATAGGGTGATGTTCAGGGGCTCTATGCCCCATGAGACATCAGAGAGATGGTCCACGTGGAATGTACTGAGTGGCTTCGGTGGATTCAGGAGAGGCTATGCCTGGCTGCTGAAACTTGGGGAGAAGGTGAGACATTGTAGAGAACAGCATAACCAGGAGAGAAAAGAGAAAACAGACAAATCATCTGCATTCTTTTAAAATTATACATAAAGTCTGGAGTGAACATAGGGTTCATGCTAATGTACATTTTATGGTTTTGGACAAATATACCCATATGTATCCACCAATACCTGTATCCACCATTAAGTATCACACAAAGTAGTTTCACTGACCTAAAAAGCCCCTGTCTTCATGAATTCATCCCTCAACCTTTCCCTTTTTCCCCTAAATCTGTGGTAATCATGGATCTTTTTTCTGTTTCCATCATTAAGCTTTTTTGAGAATGTCATGTAGTTGATATAATACATTACGTAGCTTTTTTAGATTGGCTTTATTCACACAATAATGAACATTTAAGTTTTCTTCATGTTTTTTACTGGCTTGATAGCTCATTTCTTTTACTTGCTGAATGATATTCCATTGTATGGATGTAGCACAGTTTATCCACTGACGTGTTGAAGGACATCTTCATTGCTTCCAAGTTTAGAAATTATGCATAAAGCTGCTCTAAACATCCACTTGAAGGTTTTGGTGTGGATGTAGGTTTTCAACTCCAGTGGGTAAATACCAAGGAGTGCATCACTGGAACACACGATAAGAGTATGTTTAGTTTCGTAAGGAACCGCCAAACTGTCTTCCAAGTGCGGGAGTGTCACTTTATAGTCCGACCATCAATGAATGCACATTCCTGTTGCTCCACACCCTTGCTGGTATTGTCAGTGTTTTCAATTTCAGCTCTTTTAATAGATGTGTGCAGTTGTATGTCACCGTTTTAATTTGCTGTTCCCTACTGATGTGAGCCTCATCTTTTCATCTGGTTACGTGTCATTCATGTTATTTTCTCTCGTGAGGGATCCACATTCTCTCCACAGCATGAATGTGAGCAGCAGGAGCAGGTAGAACTCTCAAACGACAGTTCCAAGTCTCAATCCAGACAGTGCTGTGCGTGCTACACTTCCTGTTGCCCTGATGATGTGACTGACACGAAAGACAATCATTTTAGAAAGAGAAAACACACATGGAAATTAAATAAAGAATCAATGGAGACGGGCCTAAACTTGATCTAGTTTTTTCCACCTGGAGGGGAACACCATGGGAGAGGGTTTCGGAGTGATGAACGATACCTTGAAATGAAAGAAAATGGTCTGATGCATTAAAGGTTAAATTGAGCTTGTAAACTTGTGGGATTTTCAAGTGCACGGCACCTGTGCACTAGCTCACTGTGGTCTGGTTAATAAATCATGTAGTTGTATGTCCACTTCTTGCTCTTGCATGGAGGAAGCCATGGGCTGGTGTAAGGTTGAAGTACAATATCCCCCCGAACTTCAGGAAGCAGTGGAGGTCCGCTGTCTTGAAGCTGACCTGGGAACCAAGTTGCAAGGCAGCCTGCTACTTAGATTGCCCCCACGGAGCTTCTTGTGGACGCAACGTATTGAGCACGCCCAAAATGGCAATAGTAGAACAATGACTCAGAAGTAGATAGTTTCTTTGTGTACATAGGGGTAGAAATACAAGATAGTGTCAAAGTGACTAACCTAGAACTATAAGGAGAGCTTAATGGAAAATTAATTTTTCCAAGCAAATCTATTAGGTGCAGGCACAGACGATGTAGTTGGAATAATTTAACTTACGGTGTATGGCCAGGGCAGGGCTTTCTAACTGCCACGTGTTCTGGATAGAAAGTTATCCCTTGGATTGTGACAGCAGTAGCAATAACAGGACATTCTTGAGTATTTTAGGTGGATGTGTTTGCAAGTATGTTCTGTACTGTGCCTGCTAAAGAATAGTGTCAGAACACAAATAGTGCCTATTTCGGTTGCACGATTTAAAGATTATTTTTATTTTTTCTACTAAAATTAAAAGTGCTATTGTAAGTGGCAGAGGGGTCCACTCTATTCAGGTACTTGCACGTGACAGTGAAAGAGATTAGTTGCAAGTAATTAGACCCATAGCCTGAAATGAATGAAGCAGCAATTGCTAAGTAGTCAAATAAATGTATATTTGTGCACATTTGCATGTGTGTAATAAATAAAATGAAATGTTGAAGAACAAACTTTTGAGCCAGACTAATGTGAACTTTGACCTAATTTTATAATTTATTAAGAGTAATATCTATAATCTCTATATTTCTTGTTCCTCAATTATACCACAGGTATGATATCTGTATCTACCTCTCCAGGTTATTTTACAGATAATTTGAGATAAACCTATACCAGAGTGTCCAACCTTTTGGCATCTCTGGGCCACACATTAAATGCATTGCAACACATAATCATAAAAAAATCTCATAATGTTTTAAGTTAATTTATGATTTTGAGTTGGGCCGCGTTCATAGCCATCCTGGGCTGCATGCGGCTTGCAGGCCACAGGTTGGACTCCCCTGCCAGAGCACAGACCACTTCCGTGGTTCCTGGCATGTGTCACTGCTCAGTAAATGTCATCTTTTACTTGGTAGAATCCTGGTGTGAGCAGTAAGTGCCACCTCCCTGGGACAGAGTTTGTCTCCTGCATCTGTTGCATCCTTTTCTCCTTCTTTCTGATTCTTCCTTTTTTAAAAATTAATTGTTGTTCAGTTACAATTGTCCCACCTTTTTCCCAATTGCTCGCCCCTACCCTGCCCCCATCTTATAGTGAATCTCCCCCCCATTGTCTGTGCCCATGAGTCCTCTATTGATGCTCCTTTGCTTGCCCCTTCCCCTGATTCTTCCTTTTGAAGCGGCATATACATCTCAAGCTTCTCAGCCTCTGGCATTGCTTTTCCTTCTCCCTGCTGTCAGAGCCCTCAGCACAGTGGCACAGCCCTCAGCTTTGCTGTTTGTAGAGTTGTTCAGAGTATAGTTTTCAAACAGAAGCATTCTGCCTTGAAGTTTTATTTTCACTTGTGATGGTGCATATCTTTGCCATGCACAAAATGCTGGAGGTGTGACTTTTTAGTGGGACTGTGCATTCCAAAATTCCTTTGTGTGGAAACACCTGAGAGTGTTTTTGGCAAGATTTTCATGGTCTGTCATGCTCTCAGTGAAATGGTGTAGGAAGTCTGCAATTATCCTCTCTCCAAGTCTCCTCCCCTCCTCTGTCCGTCTCTCTGTCTCTCTCTCTAGTCTCTGTGTGTATATATAAGTGTACACACTTGTCATGTATGTGATCTGTATATTTATATATGTATGTCATATATAAAAAATATCCTTATATACACACCTCAGTGTATGTAGTTCCAAAGCTTCTGAAGGAATTAAAATGTTTCTCAATTTGGAGGAGAAATAGTTATTTAATTGTTTCATGCCCATTGGAACCTATTTATCTGTACATTCTCTAAAATGCATGTAGCATTGGTAAACTTATGATAGAATTACAATAATAATTTAATGCACCATTGTCAGCATACTCAAATACATTTGCATGCCTGCATACCTCGATGCATAAATACATAAACAAACATGCACATGCAAATAGCATAATCACTTATGACTAAATTACTACACAGGACTTCATAATTTCTCTGGTTTTGTGTTTTATATCTGGTATTTACACTGGTGACTTTAAAAATATGTGCAACTGTGAATACTTTTCAGTAAAATATTAATTATATAAGAATTTATGTGAACATTTTTATTTTAGAAAACTTAATGCTAACCTTATATTCATCAGGAAACTGCTCATATAAAAGATCATATTATACAAGCCCTTGCATGTCCTCTCACTAACTTTTAGCTTTTATTTTAAGATCGTTTTATGTCTAACCATCTTCCTGTGTTTGTCACATGGGTGCCTAAACCATGTCTTCAAATTGCAGCGCCGGCACAAATTTCCAATAAGTACTTTTTCTCAAAGAGCATCTGCCTGCCAGCGTATCCATGAACATCATTTATGTAAAATATTACTTATAAATATTTTATGTTAACTATGATATCATTAAGGCAGGACTGGTAACAGATCTGGTGAAATAATATCAGTTAAGTCTTATTTTTTTATTGTGTATAATTATGTATTTTTTTTTTCTTATGAAATAAAAATAAAGTTCACTCAGAGCCACTGGATTGCACAACTTCAGGGACTCCAGTCACCGTCAGAATGAGGTGACCCTTTTCTTCATCAGTTTGTGTAGGTTATGTTCAATTAAGTAAAACTTGCAGGCTCTTATTGCTTATTTTATGTCCCATTCTGTGCTTGGTGCCGGGGAGCAGACATTAATGCTCCATGGACCCACCCCTCCAAAGTTCCCTGATGTGGAACTAAGTAACTCTTGTCTGGAGAGCTCACTGCACAAACAGAAGCACATGTACACACATGGAAGGGAGAAGGGGTGATCTTGCAGAAGGAGACAGGAAAGGGAAGATGTCATAGAACACAATTTGAAAAATAAACAGTTTACGGAAGGGACAAAGGGAGAATTCTAGGCAAAGAGGAACAGTGGAGGAGAAATTAGATGGCATGCAGGTACAGGGACACTAAGTTCTGAGGCCTACAAGGCAGGGAGCGAGCTGGGGTGGTGAGAAGGGAGTGTGAAGTCTATACAGGATTGGCTATATTCAGGAGCCTGACCTTGGTTTCCTGTTGTTTGACTCATGGGATCTAAGAGGCCAATTCTATTTGAATTGGTACAGTATGACCAAGAATAAATGAACCTATTCGCACATCTAAAGTCATATGTGAATTTATGAATTTTAGAAGATTGCTAATGGTGAAAATGAACTATTTGATTTCTAGTTACGAACATTCTATGAGAAATGCTATCTTTAGGTAATACTACTTAAACATAGTTACTTCAATAGTGGGGTATCCTTCCTGGCTTTTATATAAGAGTGATTCAATATCTTATTTTTTCCTTAATAGTTTTGATTAGAGCAATGTTGAAATGAATAAGCCTTAAATCAGTGTGCTGCTTCTCTGGTGGGATCCGTGACAGGGAATATAAATGAGTGACGTGGACTGAGGAGTGGCGTGGTGTAGAGGCTGGCTGTACCAACTCGTCTGTGTGGCCTTGGTTCAACAGAAAGTTAACACCACTCCTTTGCCCTGCTGTGAGTCTGTTACTCACCATCATTTAGAGACGGGGTCCAACTTTTTGAAAAATCTCGCAAGGAACAACATGGTTGACCAATTACAATATTTAATGAGCCAAAGGTGGATTATGGGGAACTTGTTTACAACCTTTGCCTTTGGCAGTCATATCAGGTCTTTAAAAATCTGAAGCTTAAACATAGGGGCAGAAAAGATATTTAAAAGATACTTTTTGGAGTTTTAGAATGACTACGTGAGAATATTTGGAATATCAAAATCAAAGTGTGTGAACAGCCTGTTGCCAGCCAAAAGCAACATTTCCCTCCACTTCTGTCCGTGCTGTGCTTCATTAGTGCTCATTAGCTAACGGGCCCTGTGGAGCGTGAGGAACTTGCAGGAGCGAGGCAGCCGCTGCCCTGAGCTGGTGCGTGTAATCACAGAAATGCAGCGAAGATCATGGGGTTCAATCATTCTCTGAAACAGTTTCTTCTGACAGTTTGCAGTGGTGACTCCACATCTCTAATGCGAGAGTCATCAAAATGGATTGGGATTTATAGGGTCCAATAATTCAGAAGGAAAGCTTTGACTGCAGCCAAGAGAAATGTCTCTCCCTGCCTCTTACTGCAAGATTTACTGGAATTTCTTTAGTTCCCTTGGCTTGTTTTACAAGAGCTGGCTTTGAACTGCTTCAGCTGTGAAAATTCCCTGAGAGAATAAATACTATAGAGGGGACAAGGTGGTCTTTCAGCCTCGGTTGATCAAGCAAGCACTGCCATGCCAGGAACATCACGGTGTCCCAGAGCACGATGAAAGTCTCAGAGCTTTGAAGTCCATTCTCCTCTAATTTTCTATCTTGACAAAATCATCTAAAGGCTAAAGTAATTTGGTTATTTAATGACAATCTGAAAATTGGAGGAAAAAGTGACTCTTGTAGCATGTCATCCTATGTAAGATGAATCCGCTTTGTTGGCTATACGCAGAATATTAGAATTCCAATCACAGAGACAATTTTTAACAGCTTTTTGGGTATAATTTAAACACCATGCAATTCACCTATTTAAAGGGTACAATGCAGTGGCTTTCACTATACTCACATGATTATGTATCTCGGACCACAATCAATTTGAGAACATTTTCATTACTTCAGAAAGAAACCCTGTACCCTCGGCCATCAACCTAGACTCCCCATTCCACCCCATCAGGCCCAGCCCTAGGCAAATACTAATCTACTTTCCATCTCTATAGATTAGCCTATTCTGGGCACTTCACATAAAGAGTGCATGCTGTATGTGCTTTCTGTGTCTGGATTCTTTTGCTTAGCATGTTTTCAAGGTTCATCCATGTTGTAGCATGTACCATTACCCCATTTCTTTTGACTGCTGAATAATATCCCATTGTGTGGGTAGCCCACATTTTATTTTTCCACTCCTCAGCTGATGAGCATTTGGGTTGTTTGCACTTGTTGACTATAATGTGTAGTGCTGCTACGAATGTTTGTATACAAACTTTTTTGTATATTTTCAGTTCTCTTTGCTAGGTCTTATGATAACTATGTTTAGTCTTAAGAAAATGCCAGCACTTTAAGAAATCGTAAGGAACTGCCAGACTATTTGAGCTGTATTTTCTGAACTCAGCACAGCATAATATACATCTTGTTTTCCAAGAACTTCAGTGATGGTATAGTTGTCAGTTGAGAAAATACATTAAAGTTCCAATAAAAGTATCATTGTGTGATTAGGAAGTAAGTAGTAGAAGATACAGAGAAATGCTTTAGGGGACCTAGTTCATAAGAAGTAAAGCACATTTAGGAGGAAAATCTGCTAAAGCAATCATGAGTATACTTGATAGGGTACCTACAAGAAACTCTTTTGGGGTTTCAATCTGATCAGATAGTAAAGGCTACACTAAAGAAAAAAAAGTGGTCGGGATGAGTATGCCGTGATGACTTCAAGAAAGAGAGAATGGCTTAGTAACACATATTTAAAATGCACAGATAAATCTAAGTGAAACTAATGGAAAATTGAAGATGTTAATGCATTTTGGAAGTTGCCCATTTGGTTTTTACTGCTTAGTGAATGTAATGACGTTACCTTCTAGTGTTCTCATGGAACTCTACAATTCTCCAAGCACACATGTTCTTTTACTGGATTCTCACGTTTTCTTCGTTAATACGAGGCAGGAAGTAATGCCCTTCTCTTTGAATGACAGAGGAAACTCAGGTAGCTGAGGTTACCTAAACTGCACTTTTACTGTAAGACGAGCAGCCAGGACAATGTCCTTGGTTTCCTTTATGCCACAGCATACACAGAAGTAACAATTGTATCCAAAACACTTGAAAATATACTCCTGGCATTTTAACTGAAGAAGTAAAGTTTAAGAGAAATAATGTTTGCTTGTGCGAAGAGTACATTTAAAATATTTAAACGAGCACGATGTGGTATAAATAATAGGCAATATAGAAATTTAGTTTTAATACTTTTGGACAAGCATAGGGAAATACCGTAAATGCCCACTGATTCGCGTTTTGATATTTTGACTACTCAGTCTCTTAACTGAGCATTTGCCAATATTCTTGAGATTTTAACATTTATTTTCAGAGCTTCCTTCACTTTGTGCCAGAGAATAATAATATATCTGATGTAAACAATTCATTGCCCTGTGATCACATAGAAACACATTCTCCCGTTTTGTCATGGTGTAATGAGTCTTAACATAGAAAAGTATAAAACGCTGCTTCAAGCCATAACTCAGTATTCAGTTTCAGTATATTGATGTGGTCATTTTTATTCCATTGAAAAAAATGTGATGTTGATTTAAACTGGATTTTCTTGACAGTTTAACAGGAGTTTATACTGAGCACCATAGAACAAAACATCGTAGAAACCACCTTAATTTCCCAAAACACCCCACAGAGCTTCTTTCCCCCCACCCCCGAGTGTCCCTCTGCCCACACACACTCTTAGACATCACCTCCTTTACCTCCCTTACGTAGTCTCAGGTTGCTTTCACTCTGTCTTTCAAGTTCTCTGTACTATGAAGCTCTTCTATTTCTTTTTCTCTTACCTACCATGGCTGACTGTCCGTGTTGTGTTTGGGTACAATATGCAGTCTACTTTTAATTTCAGGGTGTCATTTTCCAAGTGTACACATTGATACACTTCTTGAGTAGGAATATTAGCAACAATAGAAATGCTGACTTTTGCAGTGTGCCGTGCAGGGCGACTTGCGTTCCAGCTGTAGTTTTCATTTTATTTTCTTTCCTGAAAGAGACAGAGTGAAAACCTGCTGGCATCATTATGTTTGTTTATAGGCAGCCAAACTAGGACAATATTCAGTGTAGACTGCTGTGTGTGATACAGCTGTGGAATGAGCTAGAATTTATTATTGAAAGTAAAAGAACTAGTTTAAATTTATTCAAATGAAATCCTTTGCAAACATTACAGTAAATAGGCTTTTGAAACATTCTCATTCTGCCTCTTGTACCTTAAAAATGACTTTTCTCAAGATACTACATATCTTAGGGCATGGGATAAAAGACATGACGATTAGGATTGTCAGTATTCAGGACTTTATGTGGTGGATTTGTCTTACCACCAGTGCGGTGGCATTTCTAATTTGAATTCAGATCTATGCTTGTCTTTTCCTGAATATTAGAACAATCTCAAAAGGTCCTCTTCATGAAGTAGATGACTAGCTACTCCTAAATGCATCACGAGCACATTGTGGAAGCATTTTACTTTTTAAGTATATATTACAATTGTACTCCAGTTAGCCGTTGTACCCCAGAGGAAAACTTAGAGTATTCTTTCCATTTGAAGATCTTCACAAGGCTTTTGTACAGTGCATGTCCTTATTTTAAGTTGTTTTTATTCTGTGTGTGTTTGTGTGTGCTTTTGATAATTCTCTTGGCCATTGCACACAGGAAATTTGGTATCTTAATCAAAGTCTGCTTAATGGACAGAAGAGACATTACACACAAATCACCGAGTTTTAAAATATTATAAACCAATAAAATGTACTTAACACTAACATCATACTGTGCATAATTTAATCTGTAGTTTATTATGATGCATAAATTTCTTTAGGAGGTTGAAGTACACCAGAGTCTTTATTATGAACAAAAATTTACTGCTCTAATAGAACTGTGGGGAAATTCTACGAGAAATTTCTGGTTGGTAGGATGCTGAATTAAACCATAGTGGAGGAGTCTTTTAGTCTTATTTAATTGTATACTTTTACAGCATATTTAAAAGTATCAGTATTATTCTGAATGAGTTTCTACATTCAAGAATTTAGATGCCCTTATCATCCTACTCAGTCTATACCTTTGAGAGTTGAAATTAAGCCACTCTAAGGTGATGCTAACATTTTCAATGATTTTGCCTACTTGTACATATGGGTTGTATTTACCTTATTATTTTTACCTAATATTGATGTATCTAGAATGGAAAGATAAATTTATGATGAAGACAAAGTGTTTGATATTTTATTTTTCAAGCCATGCTATTCTCCTTCCTTTTCCTCCCCTTTTAATCTATTGCAAACATATTAGTGATGTCAGAATAAGGTGTGGTGTCCTCTGAGCCGCTTTATTAACTGTCCAAACATTTTACTGACCCCTGGGCCAGATCCTCTCCTAGCTGTGCGGAAACGTAGACACATGTGGCTTGTCTCCTGGTCACTGATGAGCTCTTATCTTTGAAGGAGATGCAGATACATAACCATAAATCAGTGTAATTGGGGCTATTGACGAGGCACGTGTGAAGTGCTCTAAGGACACTGAAGAGGGAGTGATCGATTCATCCATGCTGGGAAAGGGCAGCGACCAGGAAAAGTCTGCTAGAGGTGTTGACAGTTATGTTGGGCTTGAAAGCGTGAGTAAAAATCTGGGAGATGAGAGCTGACGGGGTGTACATGGGAAAGACACAAATGTGTGAATTAACCTAAATGGCTTGGATATTCTGAATCGCTCTCTTCCCTACCCCTGAGGCCTACAGCAGCTCCCTGTGGGTGTCCTCAGCAGGCCCAGCGAGCCCTGTCCGGGTTACCTTCTGTCCTTCCTGAACCTGCTGGCTTTAGGAAACAGCCACATGTTCTGCCTGGTTTTTGCATCCTTGTTTAGTCTTGTCATGCGCCATGGGTTTGTCTGCTCAAGGTCCAGATACTGACTTTGTTCCTGGCGGATTACTTTTCTTAGTTGTCCGTTTCTTGTTGTTTAACCAAATGGTCAGTTTAATTCAACTTCCTTGTTAAGTCCATTGTTAGAGAACCCTCAACTTTAACGTGAGCCCAGAAGTACCAAATCATGAAAATTGGATATTAGATAGGACTTTCAGGTATATTTCCCTGGAACCTTGTATCATACCATTTATGCTTTGGTACATATGAGACCCATTTTTGGGTACATAACAGATTTAATTAAAATCTGTTTATGAGAAATGTGTTATTAGTATCTCCGTTCAACTCAGGAATTAAGCAAGTAAACAAGTTCCAAATTTACTTAAAGTAGTTCATTCGAGTTTAAAAAATGCCTCAGCTCTGTCTTAGTTGGTGACATAATAGTGCTCACCATAATATTTAGCATGGTTAGTTCTTATCACTCCTCTTCACCTATATGATTTGGTACATTCACAAGGCTGTGACCATAAAGCTGTGCAAATCTTCCTCTGATAATGAGCTATGGTTTTCTTGCACTCCCAGGCAACCACAGAAAGGGAGGGATAATTGTGGGTAGTAAAATGTGATTATCTTCTATGAAGTCTCGCGTACCCAAGCAACCGATGGCCATAACTCTGAGAGAGGAAGATTACAGAACTTGAAAATCGCCGTCCTGTCAGGGCAGCTGCAACACCGCTTCCTCCGAGAAGCCTTTGCCAGCTTCCTTCCTGATTGGTGGTACCACTGTGATGACAGTACCTGATTTTCTTTTGCTTTTTCTTTTTTTGTACCTGTACGTGTGTCATATGCACCTCCACTGAAATATCTATAACTTTTTTTGTACTTTATTGATTCTATGTCTCTTATACTTACTATTAAAATGTGAACTCCTTTAGGCAGGGGCTGTCTTTGTCATCTTTGTTCCTCAGCATTGATGACGTGCTAGATGTCAGTACATGGTTCAGGAATAAATTAGTGAACTGTATTTTAGATTACATAATTTTCTGTCATGTGTTATTTTACTTTATAACACTCATGCTAATCTTTTTATCTTATTAAATATCCGTGGAAAATTTGATATCTTTTAATGGAGTACATTTTCTATCATGTAATACCAGCCATTCGGGTTTCTCTTTTATTATGGAAAAGGTGCTGTGAAATATATTGTTGTTAAGTATATCTTTTTGCACATTTCTAAGTTATGTTTTTATGATGCATTCCTAGAAAGGGAGTTGTCTGTTTTAAGGGATGAACTTTTTTAGATTCTTGCCCCAGATTGTTCAATTATTATACCTACTAGAAGGGATTGAGGGGGTATATTCCGTATGATCAAACCTGGGCATAAAGGTCTAAAAACTTTCGCCGAAATGACAGATATCTCGAGTCTTCTATCTCAATATATTTTTAAGTTATAACTTTTAAATATGACTAAAAATATACTTTTGCATTTACTGTATAGTTGGGTTTTTTTGTTGTTGTTTGGTTTATTTGATTTTGTTTTTTTGTGGTTTTCTAAACTACCTTGAAGAGGATGGAGCTAGGCCTGGAGGTGCTCCAGTTTGGCGTAATCAGAACAGCTCCAGAGGGAGAATGAGGCTTCTGAGTAGCTGTGTATTGATAGATGGTGAGTAAGTGGGGAGCAGTGAGGGGTCCTCTGGGGTTCTTGGGACAGGAGAGCAATAGGTGGCGTTTAGAATACAGAAATGGGGTATCAAGAGTGCTCTGACAATGTTTTGTTAGTTACATTCATTTTGGCATTACTTAGTTAAGAATTATTGGTCGTAGTTGAAAACTGGGAAAGTAGGTATATGAAGTTAGTTGCGTAGGAGATGACTGACGCCCCCCTCCCCTTTTTTGGCAAAGACAAAAAAATAAATTCAGGCTTATATATTGTAATTGTAGCAAAATATCCATTTATTTAAAATTTGTGTCAGGTGATTTTTTATAGGGAGTGAATTGCTCAGATCAAGACTTAGGTTATAAATCTTGGCCAGGTAAATAAAAAGCATAATGTCTTAAATTCCAATGATAAATTTATGCTGTGAATAATTCTGATCACATTTAAATGGCTTATTCAAAATAAGTTTGGGTTCAGATGTGACTAAAAATTGCATTATTTAATGTGATTCCAATTTGGTTTGCAGTTCTATAAACTCCAAATGAAAAAGATAAAATCAATAACTTACTTTATACTTTTATTTTCTTTTATTATTTTTTCATATCATCTGTTTTTGTAAGAAAGCAGATTTATACTTCATTCAAAATATAGTAAGTAATTATGGTCCCTCTTGATACACAAAATAAGTAATATGTGGAGATACCTGTCTCTTAAACACTTATTTCAGGCAGCAATGTTGACCAGTAGCTGATTGCCATTTTGAAATATTTATGCAGATAAGACCCTGTCTAGGGCTTTTCCAAGCCTACTCCCACACAGATCATAGTACCAAGCTCATGACCACTGTGGCATCTACCCATGTGGCTATAGCCAATTACCACCTGTAATTTAGAAGGCCTGAGGGTGTAGCAGACTCCATACATTTTCCTTAGAAAAAATGCAGAAGATGCTCCCAGGGGACATTGTTTTTAACAAAATGCTTCAGAGTACAAAGACAGTTAGTGGTCACTTGGGTCTGGGTCATGTCAGCCTAAAGCCTTAGAAGTCCCTAGAAGGAGAGCATGCGGGAGAGAGTGAGAATGAGAGCAAGAGCAAGAGAGACAGAGAAAGAGAGAGGCAGAGGGGCAGAGGGAGGGAAGAAAAAATAGTCATGCTGCACTGAAAATTTCGTGCAGGTGAGGAATTGTGCCGGAGGTTTTAGATAGCAGGGGAGGAGAGTCATAAAGTTCCAAGGCTATTGCACAGGAAGAGTAAAAAGCTTAAGATACAAATACCCAGCCAAGAGGAGGGTCCTTAGGGGCTAACGTCCATTCTCTTAGCTGCATACTGAACTCCTCTCTTCCACCGCCCCTGGCTCTCGGCTCACCACCAGGCCCCATGAGCCTTTCCTGCTTGCTTACCCTGAGGTCCTGAACAATGCTCTGTCATCCAAGAACCTTTGCGGCAAAACATCGATCTGTTTTAACACAGAACCATTTTTCACACCAGAAGCCCCACCACGCTTCTGCCTTTTTATTTTTATATACATTTTAAAAAATGATTATACAAGGTATACCAGCAACTGTTTCTAAACTCTGTGGACGAAAATTGAAGTCTCCTATTTATAAATTTTAATATATTTTTTTAGCATTTCTTTGGGAAGATGAACTGTGTAGACCATGTTCCAAAAGCCCTATATTTTACACCTTGAGTGTTTCGATTCCTGGTTACTTACTCTTCGTGAAATGTTGAATTTAGGTTTAACATACCTTTTGAAATAATTTAGTGAATTATTTCTATTTAGATATTTTTAAATTTTTTTCTTGAAGTAAAACATACATTTGTGGAATTTACTGTATAAGTTGAAGTTTGAACATAATAAAAAAAATAAAAATGTTTTTAAAATGTGGGGTTACCATCCCTGACCCGTAGAATGCTGGTTAGCACTGTGAGGAAGACACATGTAAATATTTAACTGACTGTAGGGCATTAAATAGATTCTGTTTTACTTACCTGAATTAAATGGACTTAGCTGTCACACAGAAAAGCAGAAAAGTATGACAGTGAGAATTGTTGTTGATTTTTGAATGAAGGTCAGAATAAAATAAGGAAGTCAATCACTGAATAGTTTGCCATTTGTCCTTGCAAACATCTGAAATCATCCAGTAAAGCAAATATAATTCATATTATCTTTTTAAAGATAGTCTGTTGCATTATGTTTAGTCAAAAATGTGAAAATTTGAGACTTATTATAACTGCACTGTATTTTTACAGTAGTGACACAAATGATGTTAAATGTAAGTAGGATTCCACTACTTCTAAATAAAATTATTGTCATTTTCAATATTTCAAAATATTTAAAGTTCAAATCGCTCTATTTCTTTTCCATTGTAAGTTACTGACATTTTTAAACCATATAATCAGATGTGAATCAATAAAAATTATGAACAAATCTTCATCTGTTCATGATATAAGGAAGTTATGTTCTCTAAAGAAGTTTTAGAAGAATGTTAAAATGTTTCTTTAATTGGAATATTATGCACAATATAGAGACCATTAAAACCCTGTGGATATTTTGTTCATATATATACATATAGTTTTTGTCTGAAAACATTGCATTGACAACATAGCAAACTGTAGCCACAGTGAAATGCCAAGTTATTTACTCTTATCGAGTAAACAAAGGTAGTATTGTCACATTTTGGTGGTCCTATAGGTGCTAGGAATAATAAATACAGCATGATATTTCAGTGAACATTTTGATGACTGTGGGAATAATCACTGGTACAAGAAAGAGACCATCTCCATTTCCTTCAAATTCCCTTTGGAATGAGAAGCAATCTCAATGTATTGTTGCAGCGGGAGCATGAATGGCAATGTCTTCATTGGTAAACAAGGGGACAAAGTTTTGGTATATGAACTGAAGGTTAGGAGACTTGAGGACAGGGGTACAAGTGCAGGCAGCTGGCAGGCTAAGCTGTAGTGACTAGAGGTGACAGGTCCTGTGTAATTACAGCCCCCGTAGGGAACTAATGCAGGGATTCAACTTCCAGAACTAGCGGGGAGATAGGAGGGCTTGAGAGTAGTGAACAAGGGAAAACATTCATTACCAGGATTAATGCTGACGCTACAGAGTCACCAAATATGTGTTCCTCTATTACTTTTTTCCGTCCCAGTCAAATGATCCTAGTCCAAGGTGGGCTCCGCCTACAAATGGGGACTGAGAGGCCCCAGGTCTGGGGACAGAATAGTACCAGGCAGTTCCTTAACTAAACAATGGAAGTGTGTAAAATTCAGTCACAATATTTAATGTATTAAAGGTGATATGAGCCTGGTTTTCATTCCCTTTGAGAAAGAAAGATATTAGACTTAATCCTTAGCTAGGAATTGAAGATCACATGATATCACAAAAATATAATTTGTGAGCCATAAGCATTGTTTCAGTGAATTTAAGCCTCACAGATTGAAACACCCTGTATAGATCTTTGTGTAAAGCACTCAGCTAATGTCCAAAAGCATTTGAAGTAATATATATTTCAGTTGTGTTGGGTTTGGAGTTTACACTTTGGCGAGGCCTCCAACACGGATGACATTTCTCAAACTTCCATCTGCATCAGAGAACCACGAGAGAAAAATCTTCAAAACGCACATCCTTGATTCCACACTCTGAGATTAATCCAGTAATCCAGTGGTGAGGCCAAAACGAAATCCCAGAGTGATGATAACACAAGGACCATGTCTACATCAATGCTGGACAAACTTAAGCCCTAGGAACTCTGATTTGGGAAGAGAAAGATTTTGAAGGGAACAAGAAAGTGATAAAGTGATACAGTTGAGAAGATTCCTGTACTTTAAAACCAGGAAATTTCAGCCCTGGGAAATTAATTCTGATTGTTGGAGATTGAACAGTTTTGTAAGGAGCATAGAGGTGTCTTTGTGGTTTCAGATACTCATGTGTACTAGGCTTGAAAGCTGTTCATTTTAAATGGCTTTAAATATCATACTGAAATATTGCCTGTGAAATGAGAACTTTTTATTTTATAAAAATAACACTGGAATTGTTTATGTGAACTGATTTAAATGTATTCCAAATAACTTTGCAGTGTGAGAAAGTGCATGTATATTCTTAAATATGTGTCACTGCAATTTATAGTAAAATTTGCCTAATTAGAACAATATACTATGTATATAATGTCACCAGCTTTTAAAATTATTGCTCTTGAACAAAGTAGAAAAATATGATTATAACTTCCATATACCTTGTGGTTATTTTTGTCATTGTTCCATGTTTTTGTCCCTGGTTTTGTTACTTGATTTCCCACTCACCTTTCCAAATCTAAATAGAATTTACTTACTTTTTTCTAATTCTTTGAGAAAATCATTTACAAATTTCAAGTTATACTTGTTGAACTATTACATAGATAGATGTGAATAAAAATATAACTCACTTAGTAACGTAGATTACACTAATTTGGAGTCCATTATGTTTTGAGGTGTGAGGACAGTTCTCAACTCAATGTGCCTGGTTTAAAATTCTGTTCCTGGCACTTTCCAGTTCTGTTACCTTGGACAAGTTTCTTAAATACTCCATTCACTCATCTGCACATCACAGATTTTCTGTCAGAATTGGCCCAAATAATGCATAGGAAAGACTTACTGTGGCCCTTGGAAAGGAATAGATCTCAGGTTAAAAATACAAGGCAGTGAGTCAATAAAGACACCTAGTATGACATCCAGCAGTGTCACTTTCTGGACTGCTGCAGGACACTGGGCTGCTCTTGAGACTCATGCACGTGCCCTACTCACTCCTGTGCCCTGGGTGCCTGGCTCCACTGCTGGTGATCTAGATGCACGTGTGCAGCCAGCATCTTGCAAAAGATTTCCACGTCTCCAAGTGGCTCCATGAGAGCTTCGTCCTATGTGATTTTTATATATGTGCACTTGAGTACAAAATCTATAATTCTGCTGCTAATTAATGGTGTGATCTTGAGTTTCCACCATTGTTAATGAGCCAATTGCATTTTTCTCTATACTCACATCCTGCTCTTAAAATCTCTAATTTGTAATGTTTCCTCAAGTAACAAACACTCTTTTTATCTCATACCAATTTAGATCTAGTTTTATGTATGACAAATAGTTATTAAGTGTAAAACAATTTTTAATATGCATAGGGGTTTTTAATATGAGAAATAAAATCCAAAATTATGCTTGGTTCTTTTACTGCCAATAAACAATACAGTTAAGTGTTTTAGAATGACAGCCAGGATATGAGCGCCTT
>VMDR010017402.1:0-20150 GCA_007922815.1 Macrotus californicus
AGTGAGTCAGACTACTGTTACCAGCTATCATTACGAACCCAGCCTAAGGACATAAACCTTAAAATGGTGACTTTACAATTTACAAAGATTTTGTAAAATTCTCCTAATTTGGAGTACCATTTCAGATTTATCACATTCAAGGAAAGTACTATATTGCCCTTTTATATTCAAAAAAAATGTCAATCATATTAGTTGCAGATTATAAAAATTAAATAAAAATCCTTAAAAATGAAAGATAGATTAAAATGTGTTAATGTTTTAAATTTTTAAAAATAGAATATTACTCATATAACTTTTGTCTCTAAGTAACTTCAAAAGACTATGGAATAAAATTTATATTTAACAAAAGTTAACTAGACAACATTTTTTCCTTTAAACACTACATAAAATCCAACCAATGGTTATGGGAAATCTCTGCACCTTCCTCTCACTATTGCTTTGAATCTAAAGTGCTCTCAAAAAGAATGTCATTATTTTTTTTTAAAGATTTTATTTACTTATTTTTAGAAAGAGGGGAAAGGAGGGAGAAAGAAAGAGAGAGATGCATCAACGTGTGGTTGCTCTTTGAGTACCCACTGCCGGGAGCCTGGCCCACAACCCAGGCACATGCCCTGCCTGGGAATCGAACTGGCAACCCTTTGGTTCGCAGGCCGGCACTCAATCCACTGAGCCACAGCAGCCAGAGCAGAATGTCATTTTTTAAAATCCAAGATTGATACATATAAAAATAATTAACCCCTGGCGGGGTAGCTCAGTTGGGGAGAGTGTCAGCTAGATACCTCCAGGTTGCTGGTTCTATCCTTGGTCAGGGCACATAGAAGAATCAACCAATGAATACATAAATCAGTGGAACAACAAAATCGATGCTTTTCTCTCTCTCTCTCAAATCAATCAATAAAAATGAAAAATAACCGAATCTTTTCTGAAATGAAACGATCATCATTCTGAACACGATATTGCAAAACAGTGAAAATGGCGAAAAGTAGATGCATTGAGATTTCATCATCTGTCACACAATCTGGTTGGCATCTTTTAATTAATTCATCATTTAGAAATAAATTAATCCCTTTTTGCCTGTTTCCACCTTAAGCATGCTTTTAACATTCCAGCAATTGTGCCTGCCCATCACAGGCTGAGCGGCATGACACACCTAAGACTGAAGTTCTCGTTCAGGGCAGAAAACAGCCTGTACTAAACACCTACGGTGGGGTGGGGGGGGGGGGAAGGATTCCCATACTTTACCTCTTTCTGCAGATTTAAGAAGTTCTTGATAATACTGCTTACACACATTAACCTCCTTTTCCAGTTGTGTTATATCTGAGCCCGAAAATATTTGGGATTCCTGGCTGTCTTCCAGAAAATCTTCAAAACGAGACTGTAGATTACTCAGAACTTGTTGATGCTCACCAGGTAACATTGTCTTTATCTAAAGAAGACCAACGACCATATAATTAAGTGACTATAGTCCTCAGAGCTAAATCTAAATGGGACAGATCTCAAATTAGGGTCTCATGGATGAGGCCAGTTCATAATAATCATCATAAATAGAATAATCATTTGAAATTAATTTTCCTCTTCACTACAACTTCAGGTTCTATAAGACAAAGAAAAACAAGACTCAATAAAACTGGATAAAGGAAACTAAACGGTACCTGTCTCTAGAAGTCCAGACACTATGTCCTGTCTCCCTATCAAACTCTACTAAGCATTCAGTGAAATGTGAGCTCTCCCGGAGCTTCCCAATTCTTGGAAAGCTTCCTGTGTACAGTAGGTATATATAGAGCGAACAGCCACTGAGTGAAAGAACACTGGCTGTGCTGAACTCTGCCCTACTCTACAGCAAACTCAGCCTCTACCCTTCATAACAAGGCGCCCCACATCTTTGGACAGATTGGGTTGGTGCAGATTTACACTTACGGAAGCCACATTGCCAGCCCGAATTTTATCAATTTCATTGATGAGATAATGCCAGGATACTACACTCTTCATGTTTATATGAGTCTCGTGCCAAAGAGTTAGGACATTCTGGTACTGTTGCTCAATTCTGAAATATGTGAAAGAAAACACAGATTAAGCTTTTTCACTCCCTCTGAAGACATACAATTTTTCTTTTTCTTGTGTGTGTGTGTGTGTGTGTGTGTGTGAGAGAGAGAGAGAAATATCCCAGGTTTACTAGTTTTAGACTCTTCTGATCCTGTAGGTTATTTCTTTAACCTTCAGAGAGCTTCCAAGACCAGGGGTCTCTTTGTAGCTACTGCATACGAACCTGTTTGCAAAGTCAACCGCTTCTTTGTTCGGTGGAGGGACTGTGAAGCACACGGAGGGCACCATTGCCTCATTCCCAGTGGGGCTAATGACCTTCCATTTAGCACGATGAGAGTTGTTCGCCAAAACACATTCATCATCTTTGTAAATGGTTATCTGGTTTAAAATGAAGAACAGAATAGCCAAATGAAATCATTGTTGACTAATCTTTTTTCCATACCCAAACTTGGGATTATTTGTGTGTGTTTTTTTGAGGTGGAAAACTTTACTAGTGAGCAATATGACCTCATTTTTTAAATATATGCAAAATGCCAGAAACTGGTCTGTTTCTGGGAGTCGTAAGTACCTCAATTTGTCTGTAGTCACAGATGGCTTTGATTGGAATAGATGTTTTGAGCAGACAGTCCGGACTCCTAGGCTTCAGCTGAATTATGGTTTTTGCTCTCCCCATCAGGCTTGCCACTGTGCTTTTATACTGCAAAAGTTCTTCTTTCTCTTCCTAAGTAATAAATGAGATGTATTTTAAATGGTAGGAGATTTGTATTCTCTCCTGTTTCAGGGCTTTCCACCAGCGGAACCATGAGAAAAGTCTGCCCTGACCCCATGACAAAACTTTCAATCCCTGCCCACCCCTTCTTACATCTCTCTTCCCTTGTTTTGTGTCATTGTTTTTTTCCTCTTTAGCATACATATATATTTCACTTATTTCCATGTTTATTGTCTACTCCCCCCTCCAGCATGTAAGCACCACGAGGGCAGGGATTCTTGTCTGTTTTGTTCATGCTCTGTCTATAGGAGCTAAACAGTACCTACAACACAGAAAATGTGTAACGAGTATTTGTGGAATGAATGACCACACACACACAGAACACTGTTGAAGCATTTTAAAATATATAGGTTATCACATAAAAAATACTTTTTTATATTTGTTACCAAAAAAGATACTAAAACAATGTTTAAATGCTTGATTAAATGAGGTGGAATTATCAAGACTACCAATAAAATATAAAGTTCTACACCTATAAAAATCTAACAAAAACAATCTAACCCCCATGGTGCATTGCTAACGAAGTCCCTAGATTTTCTAGTAGTACCATTGATTCCTGCACAAGGTCTTCCAGCTTGTGAATGCTGCTCGATCGATCACAGCTGTACTTCCGCTGAATGGCATCTTTCAGATTCCTTAAGTAATCATTAGCTTCTTTGGCATCATTGAAAAACTAGGGAAAGACAAAAACTGGTAGTTCAAGTACATTAAATGCCAGTAAAGCACAGTTACCAAGTTCAGTTACAAGGGCCCTGTGTGTAGGCCTCATCAGTGGGGATAGCATAAAATCAAAACAGTACAACTTACTAGCCACATCCCTCCTATAACGAAACAACAACTCTTGTACTTGGATATTTATGAATGAATACTAAATATCCAAGATTTACTAAATTCCAAACAATTGTAGGGATGAAATTCCAACAATAATTTAAAACTTCTGAAGAATAACAAAAAAGAGCTCTCTGTAATGAAAATACTTCCTTAATGAGATGTATTTGTAAAATAAAGATTTTTCTGACATTTTAAGGGTTTTTAAGGATTTCCTCCTTAACAGAATGCTTCCATGTGTCCTAGAGAACCTACATGCTTTACATCCGACAACAACCAAAACTCTGTTTATCTCCCCTGCACATTGCAGGCATGCATCTTACAGTGGATTAGGAAACCACTTTCTGTAAGCCGGCCAAAAATCACAGTGCCATCGACTGAAGCTGCGAGTCCGTTCCCTTACCTCGAAGTAGGCAGTGTTTTCCTTGGCGTGCTGCTCCACACACTGGCAGAGCTGCAAGACCCAGCTCCACTGCGTCTGCATCGCTGCGCGGTAGGCCTTGAAGACAGAGCAGAGCTGCGGTCACTGCGCTGGGCGACGGCAGACACGCACAGCAGCACTTTTAAGGGTGAAAGACTCTACTATCTACCTAGACAGTAGGGGTTGTTTTTGCAGACTAAGACTTGAAAATCAGGGGAGTGAATGACCCTCTAATCTCAAACTATCACTTGCCCAAAGCCAGTCCTAAAAGCTGACATATAAATTTTTAAATCACTCCAGTCAATTTCTTTCAAATTTAAAACTTTCCATTTTTCTTAAGATATATGAAAAAAGCTAACGTTGGTTATTTGTACACGAAAAAACATTTAACATTTGAAACGGATGCCGGCAGACCCTGTACTCCTCCCCCACTCACCCTTTTCCACTCTGTGGGATCCTCATTCGATCGACCCTGCCCCTCATCCTCCTTTCTTTTCTCTGAATTTTACATTACTGGACCATAAGACAGACCTTTGACATAAAACACATGGTTCCATAGATTTCTCTTTGTTTTGCTTCTGAACCCAGGCCAGAAGATCTTGGGACTGGGGGCAGGGATTAATTAATTAATTCGTTTTTACCAGGAAAATGTTTGGGAAGGGTGTGGAGAAGACAGTATACAATCCCATATTAGTGTAATTCTGGAGATATAATAATTATAATACTAGAAATTTTTATTTAAAATACTTTATTGCTTTAATTTTTATTTAAGATAAAGTGTACCTTCCATGAGGGCACAAATATTGTAGAAGACACCCAGCTCCTTAGGGAAACATGAAACACCCTTTTATATTGAAGGTGCAATTCACTGCCTTCCAGAAGAGGGTGCTCCCTATGCTTTAATGGCCACCTTAACTAAGCCTGTCAAACTTGCTCCTTTTGGAAAGCCTCATTTCCTGCTAAGCTATGCCCAGGCAGGCTTTCTGAACGGAACGTACAGTGCACTTCCAACAGCACTGGAAATGTGGCAACATATCATAATTATATTACCTGCTCCCTCAAATTAAGCTACTTTGAGTAAAATGGCCATTAAAGACATTATCATGCATTGTTAGATCATTAGTTTCTTTTCATATAAAATATGAATATTGTTGATAATGAACTATTATCCACGTACCCACAAGACACTGAATAGGCCAATGCAATCATAAAGATGACTAAGGCATAATTTCACCCCTCAAGAAACTTTTAATTACATTAAAATTTCTACATGAAAGTAATCAGGTTCACATCCACATTTTCTATTTTCAGCAAAATTCTTAACCTATAACCATATTCTCTAATAGCTCTAATCTCTCTACTCTAAGGAATATTCCATTTTCAGTTTACCATTGGACAAAAGTTACCCAGACATGCTATTATTCTTATTTCCCACCCCTGTTGTTCCCCCTGCTCTTCTGTGTCTGTAACACTCCAATGTAGCATTTCACGGGGATACAAAACCCTATTTTCATATAAAAGGTGGTCAAATGAAACTTTCCCATACTTCCTACTGAGACCTAGAATCTTACTAATCTTTTGTGTCCCGATGATCTCAGTGAACAGAGACATTCCTTTCCTCAGCTGAGATAGCTAGAAGCCTGTCACATTCTAAGTACATTTTTTTCCTCTGGAAATACACCACATCTACCCATGCTTGATGCTCCTTGCCCTCTTACTTACCCCCACTTTCCATTTGGAAAGTCACTAACTCTAACTACTATACATATCAGGCCAAAAAAATTAAACACAGCACTGCCATACCAGCACCGCCACCACCACCATCACTACACAGGCAGCCTGGTAAATCCCACCTCAACTCTCCACTTCCAGATTTGAAATCCACCCTATACCACGAGGCTTTGCCAGGGCATTATTTCAATACACTTGACAGAACCAGATCGTAAATAAAATTATTAATAGCACTATTAATAATTATTAATTAGACAATACTTAGTACTTAAATAATAGCTAAATGCTTGTGAATTAAATAATGCTTTTTAAGAACATACTACATGCCAAGAACTGTACAAAGCAGTACCAGGACATAATTGCCCTCCCTCTCACCACAACTCAGTGGGTTAGAAATAATTTTCCCATTTCGGTAGGCAGACCAGGCATACGAAGTTACATCACTTGTGCAATGCCACACAGTCAGGAGGAAATGAAACATCAGGGCCTGTAAAGTCAAGGTCCTTCGTATTCACTCCAAAATGTCTCTTGGGTCACAAGGGTTAACAAAGTTACCTTTACTTTTAAGTGACAGGTGGGTGACACACACTTGGAGGAAAAGAAGTGAAGGCAAATCAGCATGACTTGTCAGAAACGTGATTTTTGAGCCAGGTTGTAAGAAAAATGTGCTAGTTTTCATTTTTCAATTTTCCAGCAATAAAAGAATCTGAAGGGTAGCACTCCAATGTCAACATTCAACTACGACTCTTACACCTCCTGACTTACCTCAATAGTTAATCGGGCTGGGTGATTTTCCAGCAGTAGCTGCTCTGCTATCTCCTGAACTGACTTAATATTTTCTTCCTTTCGCTCCAGTTCTCTCATTAGCTCCTAGTTTAAGAAGGAATTCAGAAACATGTTAGAGAAAGATCTAACCCAGAAACGCCCTTCGATATCCGACTGCACAAGCAGCACTTACAGCATGGTAATCTTTTTTCCGAGCTATGTCGGTGTTTCGCTCACTCCAGTCATAGGAGACCTCCTCTTCTTCTTTTTCATTCAACCAAATAAGCTCATCCGTAGCGCGGGTTATGAAATTATGGAGTGTGTCAAGGTGCCGTTCCTGATTCCTGGATGTATTCTTTATAAGGAAGATCATTTGTAAGAATTCACATCTTTGCCACATAAAGATAAGGGGAAAAGAAAGCTTAAAAAAAACTTACCAAGAGCTTTGCATACAGACTCTCTAATCGGTGCAACTTTTCTGCATAAGTTAGTTTAAGAGGTGCCGTCATTTGGATCTGTAATGTGGTATAAAAAGTTGCCGTAAGGAATCTTAAAGAATTCTGACTCATACTCAGTGTACCTATTATCTTGTTATACAGGGTCTTTATATAGAAAGCAAAACAGGAAGCTGAAATCAAATATATTCAGATTTTAAATGCATATACCTCACTGATTTTAGCTTCTTTAAGGCTAGATTCAAATTCTTCAATAGCTCGGTGAACATTTTTATGATTTTCTAAATGGCTTTCAACACTGGGCAAATCCGATCCCCATTCAGTGCGGTCCAGCTGCCCCTTTAAACAGAAAGGCACTAGGTTCAAAAAAGAAACTGACAGCAATAAAGAGTGAAAATCTCAGATAAAGTAAACGCTTTTTTTTTTACCTGCATTTCATCAACCCAGTTCAAAAGATCCTGAACAAATTTCATGTTGATTTCCTCTTCTGTTAAATTCTGATCCAGCAAAGAAGACTTTAGAAGGGGCTTTCGGATCTGCATCAACTTCAGGGTTTGCAATGAATTTGTCTCTACTCCTGAATTGAAATTTGGAACTAATCCAGTTGTGAAACCAGGTGTGTAAGCTGGAGTGAGGGATGGAGTCAGGTGGGAAGACAAACCTGATGACAGGCCTGATTTCATACTCGAAGGGGTCAGGGAAGGCGTGAAACTCTGGGTCAGCCCTGAGTTCAGACTGGGGTTTAAGGTCTGTGCAAACCCTGAGTTTAAACTTTGAGTGATTCCTGTTATCAGGAGCTTGGTCTGTTCTGTCGTCAGCGTGCGTCCTTTGCTGTACACCGAGGAGCACGCATTCCGTAAGGCCATAATTTCATCGCGCAGTTTTGCAACCCTGAAGAGAGAACCACAAGGGTCAAGCTATAATGTAACAGGCATTTTTCATAAAGAGTGAGCCCTAAGGTAAACTATGGACCTTACTTACCAATAATGTGTCAATATTGGCTCATCAATTATAGCAAATGTATCCCACTAACGCAAGATGATAACAGGGGAAGAGGGTATGTAAGGAGACATATGGGAACCCTCTGTACGTTCTATTCAATTTTTTTAAATCTAAACTGCTAAGTAAAGTCTATTATTTGAAAAAGTCATTATAATAGTCATATTAATAAAATTTTGCACAATTTTTCCCACTGAATTGCACTGAGTACTTTCATTATCGCACAGCTTTTATAACTGTCATTTATAAGGTGATTACTAAACTATGATGTGACCATTCTCCTATTATTTGACCTTTAAGATATTTCTTAACTTTTGTTATTATAAAGCATTTCTCATGTGAACGAAAAGCTTTTTTGTCTATATTTATTTAGTATGTTTTATTTTTATAATTACTACTACAGATTCCTGAAAGTGGAAGAACTGTATCAGAGCATCGTTTATAATTTTTGCTTTATATATATATATATAGAGAGAGAGAGAGAGAGATGGCATACAACCCAAAAGGTTCCATCTCTAACCCCAAACCTACTTCCCAGAGAAATAGATTTTTATACACATATATTTTTTCAATATTTTGTTATAAAACATTTTCATATAAAGAGAAAACTAGAAAATTGAATTAAAAAAGATACTTTTCAAATATATCCCCTTTTTCAAATGTCACATATATTTTAACTACATGTTCATTACTATAATATTAAGTATTTATGTATTATAAAACATTTTTCTATTACTTATTTTTGAAGAACAAATACCTTTTTACCACAAAAAAATATATAGCAGAATTAATGACATGCATTTGTAACTGAAAAGAGTTTAAGAAACATAATTCATAAAATGGTCACACTCTCCATTCCTATCGTTAAGTGCCACGAAATAGTAATGCACAAGGACAGGATATGAATAAGTAAGTCGCACACTGACCTCTGCACCAGTTGATCTGCATGGTAGTACTTTCCATCAATCAGTATCTGCACATCAATTACATGCTGGCGTAAAAGGTTCTCACATTCAAGGATATACCCGGCAATTTCTGCTTCATTCTGAAACTGCACCCCTGATTCTAATCTTTTAGAGTCCTGTATTTTAAAAAGAAGTCAACATTAATTCTGTGAAACAAAGTTTCAAAGCTAGCATCAGATGTAAAACTCGGAATAGTGAAACAAAGGGCTTCTCAGGGTCTCTGTTTTCCCTTTCCGTTCAAATACATGTCTTGCCTTTGTTCACTGCTCCTTAGTAGAGCAAGTAGTGCTCATGATCTTTAACAAACTCTAAGTTTCAGGTGACAAAAATACCAAGAATTGACCAAACGTTATACGAAAGTTTTAGTTGATCCGAATGCACAGACCCCAACCCCCCGCATCTACCCTGGTCCCACTGGCCCCCAAAATCAACTCACAGACTGAAGAGCATTTCGAGCAAGTATCAGTTTGTCTTCACAGATGACACTGTCCCTCTGAACCCGGTTGGCAATCTGCTGCAACATGTCCAACCTGAAAAGAAGAAACAAAATAAAATACAGCTTTCCCTTTGAAGTTGCAGAATTCACAGTCACTGGAAAAGGCTGCCCACCAGATGTAAAACACCATCTCACGCCAATGACTCAATACCTGTGTCCGTCCAAGGATTCATTGCCAAAGCTAATGCAGGAGTTGATCAGTGTTGGGCCGCAATGAACGGAGAGAAAATTGTCATTTGAATCAAGACTGGTTCGAGTGCTAGTCGTGTTACTGAACACAGAATCACTGCTACGGTAACTATAACTGCTGCTGTGCATTTTTATCCCTGAAATGTTCTTCCTTGACCATTACAAGCAGACAAAAGAGCAGGCCTGCAAAAAGCTGTACTTCCAGCGGTGGAAAGTGGCAGCAGAATGTTACGACTTCAATGACTCCTTAAATACGCTCCAACATGCATATTCAATACACAGCAAATAATATGCTGATAACTATTCAAAAGAATCTTGCCTAAAGCCATGTATTTGCTTGCTGAGGTCTGCCTTTTGTAACTTGCATTAAAACCCTGCAAGTACAGACAAGGCAGGCTGATGGGCGTCACAGAAAAAGACCGGCCAAATATTTTCACCATGAGTCATCAACTGCAACCACCTAAAAAACAACTCAGACGCCTGACCAAAGCCCAGGTACAATTAGTAAAAGTTATTCAGGCTACAGCAACCACCAGCTAAAAAAAACACAAACATTCTATTACAGCCTGACTTTTGTAAAGGGCCAGGTCTGTACTGAATAACACAAGGCTAAAAGCTGGCACCTATAAGCATGTATAAACAAATCTGATGAGAAACAAAGTCCATTTCCATTTTAACGACTGGGTCGTTTGTTCGTTAGGTTAGATCCATTCACCTTTCTTAATTTTGACACGCTCTCAGGAACCTTACTCTAACCTTACTACAGTTACTTTACATTTTTAAAAGCCTACGTGGTAAGTAGAATATTGATGCGATGCTTGCAAGTTTAATTGGTCTGCGCTTGTTTTCTCTTTCCATAGGCTACTACTTAGCATAAGCACTTCTCACTTGTCTCTTACACATTCCGGTGCCACATTATTTGCGACATACAGTTAATGCCAAAAAACGTGTTGCATCGAGAAAACTGAAGGGATTTATTCAAACAAGCCCCTAAACATTTTGCTGCTCCCTACCCTGCAAAACCAAACTTGCTTCTCTACTTCTAAGGTTGATATTTTCTTTTCGAAGACAAGAAAGAGGACATTTGAGAGTGCCATATCAAGTAGTTAGAAAACAGAAAATCTCAAAATAGTAACAGCAGCATCGAAGGCTTACGAAGCAATTATTATGTGCCAGCAGATTAACTAATCATTTTATATACATCACCTCATCTCATACTCATAACCACCAAATGTGGTAGATTCTATTACATCCCGTTTACTAATGAGGAAACTGAGGCTTAGGGAGGTTAATAAGCTTGTCTGAAATGACATGGCTTGCAAGTTAAGCTACTACTTTAATCCAGGATTGACTGACTCCTGGACCTTGAACTCAACCACGGCATCCTTTCATTGACACACATTAGAATCCAGCTACTATTCCAATGACTGAGAATCAGCTCCGTATCCTTTCTCTGGAAGGCCTTGCCATTATTTCAGATGATAAGCTTAGAGTCTCACTTTAATCACCTACAAATGCCTCCTCCATAAAAGGTCCATCTCGTGCATTTCAGGTTTATTTTGGTTCTAATGACCCAGTTATACAGATACAAAATGATGCTTAAACAAGAGTGTACTTGGTAATTTAACAAGGGCTGACTGGCCTCACTTGCTCCCTTACTGTCAATGCTCTCTCATATTTCCACAGTGTTGCCGTCAAGCGTGGGGCACGGAGAACTTGAGTGCACTGGGAGCCTCTCTGTGCCAGGCACTGTGTTCAACACTGGCAACACCGGCCACACAAGCAGTGGCGAAAACAAGAGTTTGTCTCCACGTTCTCAGAGCTTGTAACAGTGGAACAGGTAACCCTCAAACAAAGGATCACAGAAGTAAATATAAAATTACTACTGAGATAAGTGCTGTGCAGGAACAATACGTGTTAATATGAGAGCAATAAACAAGACATCTGGACTAACCCAGGAGACCAATGAACGCTGCTTCTTGGGAAAGTAACATTGGAGCCGAGATCTGGGAATGATTAGCAGAAAAGAAAAGCGGAGGATGAAACAGACTTCCCTGCCAAAGGCACAGAGGATTGCAAACATCCTGGGGAGGGAGTGGGGGGGCCTCGGCACTTCAGAACTCCCAGCCAGTGTGCCTGCCCCACGGAGAGCAAGGAGGGTGTGGTGTTGGAAGGGCCTGCCAGGTGGAAGACTCAGCCCCTGGGGAGCCCACAGTTAATGAGGAACAGAGATCACCATTCCCACGTGCCACTCCAGCTGTGAGGTAGGGACTAGAATGAAGACAAATGCATCCAACAAACGTCTCCTAAGGTACCTGCCAGGGAAACTGGATATAGTGGAAGGGACAGAATGATAAAGAGTCACCGATGATTTCATGCAACAAATGCAGTTGTAGAAGAGGTGTCCGAAAGGGAACTTACACCGAGATACTCAGTGCTTTCTAGAAGCCTCCTCACTGCCCTTTTAATGGAGGCAGACCAGACTCTGGTTTCCACTGCCCCACAGAAAGAGGGTCATAGCCAAGAACATAAAAAACAAAATACGTTAATTATTGACCTGTAAGCTTCCAGATCCAGGCCCTGGCAATTTAAAAGCCAGTTTGAGAAATTCTCATGGGCTATTTTGATAGGCTTTAAAGCTATAACCACCAAAGAAGAGTTTATACACCAACACAGCCTATCAGGTCCTTTTGGAACAGTACTTCACTGACTTAATCTCTGATATCTGTTAGAAGAGTTTCTACATAAGAAAATGAAGCATCAGAAAGACTGAGTGATTTATCCAAGGTCACACAGCCAAGGAAATGGAAAAGGTGAAAGTTGGTCCTAGGTCATCCTGGCCCCAAAACATAAGTTCTTTCCATGAGAACAAAGAGACCCGCCCCCTCTCCCAGCTCCCCTGGCAGCAATGACTCCAGCTTACCTTTCCACTTCTGGACGAAGAGCCTTCTCCCTCTCGAGCATGGCGATGATGAGTTTCCCCCACTCTTTTTCTATGTCATTTGGATGATAACCTTGAAGCAGCTTGATGCGTCCAAATTCTATCCATATCTTGAGAAAAACCAAAAAAATTTAATGCAAGGTAAGTATGTAAAAATAAGCAAACAAAGGAAAAATGATTATACCTGACAATACAAAGGAAATTTCTGCTTACCTCTAATAATTTATACAGGCGTTTGATTTTTGATTTTTCTGTCTCCTTTGGTGGAATTTCTGTTTCTTTAAACTGTAAATACTGATTGTAAAGTGCCTAAAATGAAAGGGAAAATACATGAAGGCTCCAACTTCAAAGACCTCTTTTCACTACTGCACAATGTTACCACTTCAAATGCTACTGAGGTGTCATGTGTGTTCAGGGGAGTCCTGCATAACACTGACACTCAAGGACTATGTGCAGTCAGCTGGTCGGCGACCAGGTCATGGCGCACAGACTTGATGAGGGTGTAGCTGGTGGTGTGCGCTGCGATTCAACATGTGCTACACAGGCATCTGGATGGTAATGACCCCTGGCAGTGTTTACCACGGCCCTCCAGAGAACCTCTCACCATACAAAGAAAACACATCCTTTAAAAGATGGACTTTCCAACTGTGGCCAACTGTTTCCATTAGCTTTTGGAAAAATAATCTGATGCAATTCCCATAAAGGGGAAAAAAATCTGTCTTGGGTATACCATGGATCTACCCTTGAAAATAGAATTTTTATCGGCTAGACGGAGCTAAAATTTGGTTTCTCTGCCCTACTGGCCAAATTATACAGATCTCTTAGTAAACAAAGATAAATGTCATTGATTACTGCTTTATTATGGATGTTTCAACCATGTAATTAAATTATCTAGTTTGCAGATACTAATTTAGAATCTCATATACAATTTATTATATTTACTAAAAAGGACCTTCGTAAAAATTATGTAGATAAAGTATCTCCACATGTATTAAGTGTGTACTAATTATTTCATGTTGCTTTTATTTTTTTTAAGTTCCTTTAAATATTCAGGCAGACACATTTCTGAAGAACTCCATGCAATGTTTTGCTGGCTAATCAAATTACTGGCATTTTCCCCCATATATATTTTCTTTTTTATATTACATTCTAACCTAGGCACCAGCAAGTAATCTGGATAATCACTTAAATGTTTTCCCAAACTTTAAGAATCTGCTTTAATCAGAAGCCAGTACAAATTTACCCAAGTGTCTGGACAATAGGAATCCATTTGGAAGCAATTTGAACTTGAAATCTGAAAATTGTTTTGAACTTAAAATGCAATGTTTCAAGACATTCATCAATAAATAAGCACAGAATATCATTATATGCTAAACACTGCTCGTGGTAGATGTGGTGATAGAGGGGGAAACCTCTCTTGCCCTTGAAAGAAAGGTTTACGTGCACACAGGGAAACTTCACACAGACAACTTTAGCACACTTAAGAAGCATCCTATCAGCACATACCAAGTAGCTCTGTGCCAAGGACAAACTCCCTGTGGCAGTGTGAATGAAGAGCTGTTTCACAGATGTTCTGTACAGATAGATGTGTGAACACAGGGAGTAACTTCAACAGGGCCCACTCTGAGTTCAATGAAAATTTTTGTGATTCCAGTTTGATCATCATGAAAACAAATCTTATAATTCAAGGAATTAGACTTTGTTGATAACATTCACATTATCAGTTTCTTGAAATGTCAGCAGGCTATTTTGCAACTATAAATCCTAATATACAAAATAAGGCAATATATTCTTCAATTAAGTGTCTATATATATAATGCCTTTTATATTTCTACAATTTTTTGGCCTCAAAGAGTTAGACCTGCTTTTTTTAGGTAGTAGCAAATGTTTTACTAGACTATGAATTAATTTATACCAGAAGTCAGGTATGTATTTTCAATTTCATAGTGAAACATAGCACATACCTCTTGCTACACGGAAGAAGGTTCTGAAGCAGTTTTGATGACCACACTCCCAGCCAGTGTCACCCTCGTGCAAGATTCCCAGGGTCCCTCCCACCTCGGCCATCCAGTGGACACCAAGCATTTCCCACACACAGAAAACCATTTGGCAAGGTCATGTCCAGAGAGTCCCTCAAACCTTAAAACTCTCAATTCAAAGCTAAGGGACTATAAATTTCTTTACAATGTCACTGCTACTATGTTTTAATTACTAATGTTTACCACCATTTTCTCTGTATAACAGGGAGATGAGGATATTTCTTTTTAAATGCATACTTATTAGTGGCATGCCAAGAGCCTTTTTTCTTGGACTTCTAAAATAACAGAATTATTGCCACATTACTTAGCAGTTTAATATTCAAGTCAATCCTACCTCGCTCCTGAGTGCCACTGACCTTTAGTTCCACAGGATTATTAGGAAACGTTCTGTCAGACATTGTGGTTACATGGTGTCGAATCCACTGGATGAGGTAGTTCACCATGTTCTGGTATTCAATCCATTTGACTTCAACATCCTAGAACAAAAAAATGACAGGAAAGGCCCCGTCTATAGATGATAACATTCACATCTAACACAATTTAGTCAGAGGTCATTCTGCGAGCTGGCCACATTTGAGCCTCAGAGTAACCTAATGAGTGCCAGTTTCGATCCAGACAGCGGCTGCCTGAAGCTCTGTGTTGAGAAGGGTTCTGAGGCAGCACCCAAGCACAGCAGAGAACACTTCCACAACCAACTTGCCAGGGGCTCAAGAAGGGGGAATGGCAGCTTCCCTAAGCCTGGCCAGGTGCCAGTCTGCCGACCGTCTTAGACGTGAGTGCACTGTGTGTGTGTAAAACTGAAAAGAGCTGTCCATGTGCAAGAAACTAGGTAGGAACGAAAACTACAGGACATGTATATGATGAGATGGCTCAGGTACTCATTTATCGAACTTTTTAAAAATGGAGGAGACTGGAAGGTCGTCAACTGCTATACCCAATTAAGTATTTGATGAGTGCTCATTATGTTTAAAGCACTGTGCTAAGTGTTATAATAAAAATGCAATGCTTTAAGACGTAATTAATACCTAGTATGAAAGAGTTACTGTCTACATGGTGATGCAAGAGAGAGTCAAAATATAAACAGCTGAACAAAATGAAAAGTGGTATTTAATTTAGCACTGAAACAACTGAAACAGGGAGCACGTGCCAGGAGTTAAGAATCAGATAAGCGTAAGTGTGCCTCAAATGGTCACTAAAGGCTTCTTGGGAGAAGTGGTCCCTGAGCAGTTCTGAAACTTCCAGTAAGTACACTTTTTTGCCCAAAATTTTTAGGGAAAAATAAGGAAGCACTTTATATATATATGAGTAATACCTGAACTACTTTGTATCTGTTCTTGTGTTTTGTAATCATTTGTCACACAAAGTTTCTTCTACCATAATATGTTAAAAAATAAATGCTAAACTTCCTTTATAATACAAAAAAAGTATCTAAATATAAATAAATTAAGTAATTAAAAATTAAAATAAAAGTTTTTTTCACTGAAAGTCTGGGCCAAAAATGTGAGTGCACATTATACATGGCAAAATACGGTAATTGTTGGTGGGGGACAGAGAAGACTGAGTAAAAGATAAGGGAGTCCCATGTGAGTCAGGACTCTGAAATAGAAATGCCCTGGCTACCAGCAAACAGTTCAGGTTGAGGTGTCATAGCTCAAAATGAAAGCAAGCTGAATTTATATATGCAGAATTTTGAATGTCAGAATGTCAGATTTAATCTTGTAAGCCACATGAAGCCACTGAAAGTTTTCAAGCTAATTTGGTGACAGTGTGCAGGGTTTATGGGAAGAGAAAAACAATGAGAGATGGAAAACCATAAGAAAGCTATCATCCTGGTTCTAGTGTGAAGGGGTAAGAGCCAGGAATGGGGTGGAGGCAGAGAGATAATGGAAGAAGAAATGAATGGCCACAAGAAACATTCTCCAGCAGCACTCAACAATGAGTCATTGGAGAATTGCACGGAATCAGAGAGGATGAACAGGAGCAAGTTACTTGGAGATCAGTAAAAGGAGCAGATAAAACTTTTGTGAGAAAGAACAAGAGGAAGAGAGTGGAAATAAGTCTAAAAACAACAGCATACCGAGGTGAAGTAAAAGACCAGAAAAGAGAGCTCACCAAGATGAGCTCCTAAATCTTCAAAGTAAATTTTAAAAAATGGTACCTGCAAGGAGGAAGGGAGAAGCCCAGCGTGAGGGGTGCTCCTCCCCAATGCGTAACACGTGTAGGGTTTCCTGTCTCTTTCAGAAACGCATAAGCACTTGTCAGCACAACCACTAAAAATGCATGATTGAACTGAATTACACAAACCTTGGCAGATGGCAGATAAAGAGTCCAAAGCTATGTGTCAGAGACCGTGCCCTGCATGCAAAGTAGCTCTGCCAACTTGCCAAAACAAACAACTTTCCTCTGGGTCTCACTGCTCAATCAGAAAGTACCGAGCCAACTGCTCTCATGGAAGCATGCGAGCTGATAACTTGAAAGTGACTTCAAATGGGAGATGTTCTATGCAAGTACATCGAATAGAGCAGTTATAAAATAGCAGCAAGTTAAAAATGAGAATCTCCAAAGTTCAGTGGTTTAGAGCTGTTCTTTATAAAATGACAAATAACTCTGAATAGCCTACTTGATGATACGGAACACATATTTGTTATATTTTAATTTTAATGGTGGAATGGTCCCATTAAAATCCATGCAATATCAGTCTAATAAATAGCATATTAACCCAAAGTCTTTAAAAATATTTGATAGTTAAGAACAATTAAAAAAGCACTATCAAAGAATTCAGTTAACTGGGCATTGCTTGAATCAGAAGCTTCTAGTACGGAAAAGTCAATACTCACATTTGCACCGATGCCTTCGCCACCTTCAGGGACTTTGGGAAAGGCATCATAGAGAGATGACACATACGTTATTACTGACTTTTCATCAGGAGAGGAGACATCAACATCTAAAAGCAGCAACAAAGTTATTTCAAAATGTTGAGAGATCCCTCTTGATCAAACGTGCAGGCCAGTCTTCATCAGGTCACGACAACAACTCACCTTCCGGATCCAGAAGTCTGATAACACCAATTTTTTCTGCTACATAAAAGGCGTGCTCTAAATTTGCGAGGTTGCTTTGAACAGCAACAGTATTCATGTCTATCAGGTCCGGCCTGGGAAAAAATTCACTGTGTTAAATACATTTCTCATATGCCAATTCAACATCATACTTACATGCATATCTATTTATATAGCAACTGCTGGAAACATTAATACCAAGCCTGTGTTAAGGAGATTTTCATCAAACATTGCTTACTTCTCTCAGAAACTTTTGTGTAGCAAAGGGAAGTGCAATGAGGAAAATACAAAAATTTGAGCACGTATAACTTTCGGCAAGGTTTGCGAATCCCTCAAAATCAGAATCTATATGAACATCTGCCCCATTCAACCCACGTAATCTCCACTACCCAACAGTATCTTTCCAATCCAACCAGCATCCTCTCAATGTTTCTCCCCAAACACAAAAGCCTGTACCCAGTTCAATGGTATGCCCATGGCACCCCCATCCTGGAAGTCCTTCCCTGTCACTGTTGTCTCCTACTCTTCCTTGCAAACAGAGATCAAGCCCCACCTCCTCTGTGGACCCCTCACCTCCCCAGCTCTCAGTTTTCTCTATCTGTTCCCTGAACTCATACTCCTGGGCCAGTGCCAGTCAATTTGGCACTTAGAATAATCATATACTTCCTTTCCCTATTAATTCACTGTTTAATGTGCACATCTTTGTTTCTGCAACTGGTCGACACAAAGATAGCAAGAACCATGTATTAATAGGCAATTGTATTTTATCCTTCTGCTGAGATAGAGAGGCATATACTTAATAGACATTCAACAAATACCTACAGATAAGTCGGTAAATAGGTTGGTTAGTTAGAAATTTGAATCATAAACAACTAAGCACTAGTTTGTATCTTCACAAACACACATGTCCACACACATACACGGTCTTACATCTCAGTCTTCATTTCTTTTTAATTTGTGAGACTTACATGATACTCTAAACCACAAGGATAGCTAGCTCTATCTCTATGAGACAACAAAAGGCGACCAAAATACTCCTTAAGTTAGGAAGCAAAATACGGCAGTTGGAAACTTGACTCAAGGACAGAAGCCAGTCAAGAAACTTTCGTCTCAAGATAAAGCAATAAAAAAATGCTGAAACAAATGTGGAAAGAGTAAAGCCTTCAAAAAGAGCAGTACCCAGTCCCAAAATCACTGAGTTAGAACCTATTTGTCAGCTTCGAAGTGAAGGCTCTGTGCATCCACAGGCATTCTGTTTTAACTGCAGAAGAGTGGGAGGGCCCAGGGGTAGCATGGAACAAGTGTAATGCATGCTACTTTGAATACTACTTGGAAGGCTGTCTGTATGAGAAACTCTTTGAAAATATGTCATTAATCTTAGGAAGGTAAACAGCAATTTGTACTCCTATTTTTATCTGATGAGAATATAGACTTCCAAAGAAATTTAGTTACAGTTTTACAGCTCTTTGAAGTGTTCATTACCTTGAATTACAGCTACCATCACCCACCTACTTATTTCCCAGGAAATTATTAGGAAATTATTTCATGTTTTTTACATGTCACCACCTTGATCACTGAAAAGTGATCTTACATTTATTATAGAAACAATAAATCCACTGACAACAATAGAAGAGTTAAGTGACATGCCTCCAGAAATAATGCTTTTTATTCACATAAAAGTATATTTTTTCATATAGACCCATCTTGAAGAGTCTGCCAACTTCAGAATTACTAAACAGGTATGTATAACAGTCTTGAAAAAAACAAATATCTAAAGTTCAAAAAACTGTTTTGCTTCCATAAAGTTCACACATTTTGAAGAAATAAAAACCAGCCTTTCTGAGTTGCCAAATCTCCCAACAAGAAAGAGCATGTTGTTCTGTGAACCTGCCATTAGCACAGAAAGTGAACACTGAGTCATCCCAAGCAGAATGAATAGTCATTGAAGAATCAAGTTTTTGAGTAAGAAAATAAAACATAAAACTTCCTCCTGAATGACACAGTCACTTCAGCACAAAAGCAGCTGGATAATACAAGAGTTCGGATAAATCACCTCTTCATCATGATAGTTAACACTTTAATGAACAAAAACTGAAACGGTTTTCACCCATTACAAAATTGCAGTAGACAAAATTAAGTAAAAAGTAAAAAAGGATACAATTTTAAAACCACTATGAAAAAGTAAGAGCCTGAAAGTTTTCAAAACCCTGTCCCTCCCATCTGCTAACATTGGTCACTTTTAGTCTTCACGCTGCTTTGCCTCCGTGTGTCTGGAGCCTCCAGCAGTGACACGTGTTGTGACCTGTCTACCTTCCTTCCTTCTTCATAGTCTTTCTGGGATAATATAATCTTTAAAAGCTTTAGCTATTTTCCACATAAAGAAGATGGGTTTCATTTCACTGTGATATCTCCTTTTTCTGTGACATTAACAGGAAATGTCATTCCCATCTCAG
>VMDR010017403.1:0-20161 GCA_007922815.1 Macrotus californicus
GAAGACTGGCAACATCACCTTGGTCAAGCCATCATGAATCATCAGTGATGGAACAAATTGAAATCATGAACTTCAACAGGAAGAACTGGCATCAATACTGTGATATTCTCATCAAACATGTAGACCTAAATCTAATCACAAGGGAGCATCAGACAAACCCAAGCTGAAGAGCATTCTACAAAATAAATGGCCTGTAATATTTAAAAATATCAAGGTCATGAAAGTGGAGGAAATACTGAGGAAATGTTCTGGGTCTCAAGAAGATTAGAGAGACATGATAACCACAAGCAAGATGCAACTCTAATCAGGTACAGTTTAAAGGAGACATTTTTGAGGTCATGGGTATAAATTGAAGGGGAACTTGAATGTACCTATATTAACCATAGATTTTCATGGTTATGTCGCATTTGTGTTTGGGGATGTCCTTGTTTGCAGGAAATTCACATTAAAGTATTCAGAAGTGATGGATCATTATGTGTGCAATTTACTCTAAATACTTCAGGGTTAAAAAGTTCTTTATTCTGTATTTCCAACTTTCCTATGAGTTGGTAGTCTTTCAAAATTAAAAACAAAAGGTTTTAATACCTACTCATGAGCCTCACCTCCAGAGAATCTGTGTTGATTTGAGGTGAGACCCAGGCATCTGCATTTTTTAAAAGTTCCCCAGGTGTTTCTGATGTGTAACCAGGGTTGACTCCCATTGGTCTAGACTCTAGACAAACCATCTCATTTTACAAAAAAGTGAATAGAATCAGATGCCAAACTAAAGGTCATGCAGGTGGCAGGACAGGCTCTAGCAATCAGTTCTTCAGATTCCTAGCTGGTTCATTCATTCATTTTATTGATATATTCAGGGCACTGTGCTGAATACTTTGGGAAAAAAAAACAGAAAAACATATGTGCTTGTAATAATAATAATACCTTCTCTTGTATAACATTTTATTGCTTATAAAATGTTTTAACATTTCTTTTGGTTGTCAAAGCAATTCACTTGAGTATTATTACCTCAATTTTACAGACAAGGAAACCAAGGTTACAATGAGCAAGTGATATCCTGTGTCAGGTCCAGGACTCAGGTCTGCTGACACCTAGGCCAGGACTTTTCTGTCACACTTTACTAGTTTAACAGAAGACACCAAATGTTAAATGTCAAATGAATAATAAAGAACCATAAGCATTCTGGGAACATGCGAGAATTTGAGGTCACTCCAGGTGCAGTACTAGGGAGAACCTCATAAAGGAAGCAAGATGTGACCTGCAAATTGAAAGATAGTTCTGTAAGATTCTTCAGGCAAAGAGAAAAGGAAAGTCATTCTAGACAGCCAGGTATATGAACACAGGGCAAGAAGAAAATACAGGTTATTGTCTTGTTGAGATCATGAGTAAAGCAGTTTGGGTAGAGAAAAGGGCTCACATCAGTGAAAAATTTCTATCCGAAAGATCATATGAGGATAGACTACAAGTATTTTTTAGATAAGCTGTAGCCTCCAAAGGGCAACCACAAGCTGGCTGTATAGCACGGGTTAGAAGTTTTGATTAAAGTCAAAAGAAATAAATGTTTTCTCTGCTTAAAGTAAAACTGAAATAAAGTCTACTCAGAACAATAATTATATGAGGTCTGTCTGGAATAACTCCAGCCATTGTTAATATAATGACATGGTTTGCACAACATAGATGTGACCTGGCAGCCAAGTTACTGGAATGTGCATGCATGAACAATGGCAACTTCACTGTACTAGTCAGTGGGGGTGGTAGATGCCATTGAGTGAACATGTGTACTGTGTGGCCATCACATTCAAAATGACTGAGTGAGTAGAGCAATGAATCTGCATCAGATTTTGCATTAAGCTTGAATATTCCTCCACAGAAACTATTCAGATGATTCAGAAGGGTTTCAAGGATGAGGCAGTGAGTGCAGCACAAATAAAAGTGTGGCACAAATGCTTCAAAGACAGTCAAGAATCTGTTGAAAGTGACCCATGTTCTGGAAGGCCTGCAACAAGTGGAACACCTGAGGTTATTGAACGTGCATGGGCTGCAATCAACGAAGATCAATGTCTGACAGTGTAAGAACTAGAAGCTGATCTGGGGATTCCAAAAACTATGGTATCCAAGATTTTGATGCAGGGAAGAGATTTCAGGCCATCAATAAGATTCAGGAAAATACAACAAGGCAGCTGATGGCGATTCCAACAAAGGATTTTGCAGTGTTTTGAACAGTGGAAGAGACACTGGGAGATCTGTGTGAGGTCCCAAGGTGCCTACTTTGAAGGGGACTGAGGTGTGATTGTTCTGTGTACAATGTTTCTTGTATCTTATGTCTTCATCAGTAAATGTCTCTGTCAAAGTGCATGGGTGGATACTTTCCGGACAGACCTCACTATCAATTAAGCATGTTCTATTAACTTTGGAAATTAATGTTGTGACACAATATTACTTTCACATTCAAAATAGCCTAATTCCAGTTAACCTCACCAGAACTGTGTACACACTAGCCTTGCTTAGCCCTGTGCAGGAACATGGAAGAGAGATGATGGGCTTTGAGAGATGGGTAGCTCTAAATTCAAGCTTCTGTTATGCAATCTACAAGTTGGGTGATCTTGAGGATTTCAGTGAACCCCTTCTACTCACACCATCCTTATCTGTGAAAGAGGAACAATAATTCCTATCTCATGAGGTAGTCTTAGGGCATGAACAAGATCCTTTAAGTCTGCTGCCCTGCGTAGGGACAGGCGATTAATGTGAGAGCATTTCCCTCCACCTTCCAGATTAAGTAATGATCCTTGTTCAATAGAATCTTTTTGAGATTAGTTCATTTTGGCCTTCTCATTTAATTGCTTGAGCACTGAGTACTAGATGTTTCCCTATCTTCTGCATTATACAATAGATGATAATGAAAAGCCAAGGCTCAAGTTCAGAGCCCCGCTTTCTCTGCTAGTAGTGCCTAGTACTTTTCACAGTTTTAGGTGTAGAACTGGAAATGTGTCAGTGAAAAGGGGTGAGGATCTAGCAAAGGATTTGGCTCTTACAGAACTAAGAAGTTTGCAGAGATGAAGAATGGACTTGAAGAGAGCAGTTGGAAAGGGAATTTTAAGAAATTCTAGAAGGAATGAGTTTCCTTACCTCCTGGTTCCAAAATTGAGAACAAAACAAACAGCTCGTCCTCTCCTTTGGTCATCACAACATTCTGACCTGGGAAAAGCTGCCCTGATTGATGCCTTTGGTGAAGGTCGGTGGAAATAAGCCATCTGCTCACTCTATTAATGATGAGCATGGCGTGAAAATGTTTACCCTGGGAAACAGATTTGAAGGCGGGGATTAGAAGAGAGGGAGCATCCTATGCCAGGCCACCAGGTCCCCTGGCACAGAATCTGGGCAGTGCTTTCTCTGCCCAGACTGACACATGCACCTAGGCACATACTGTCAACTGATAGGATGGCTAAATGCTGTCATTGCTTGCCCACATCAACTACCTCCCTACATCATTTGTTGAGACTCTTCCATATAACAAACGCACTCACTGCTTACGCACAGGGTGTGGTGTGGGCGGAGAGTCTGTGGGGAGAAGATGGTTAGTCATGATTTCAACAATACGTCTTTCTTTGTTGTCATGTGAATTACCTGTCATTGTAGTTGGTGAATACCCATCCTGACTCCTCCATACGTGCCTTTTGCCACCTGAAATTAATCTTAGAAAAGGTATTAAACTGGTGGGGACCAAAGGTAGAAAAAGAGTGAGAAGAAATAAAATCGTGTTTAAAATGACATGTTCCACTCCTCTTGATTCCTGCATCACTCAATGGCAAACAATAGCTATCTCTGTGCTGGCCAGAAACACATTATGGAGCATCCTTTCACCTTTTTCCCAGGGGAAAAAATAACAGTCACTAAAACTACTTAGCAAATGTATGCCAAGTTTCTATTCAACACGTCCTATGGAGAAATATTTTAATTGTTCATTTTTGTTAGAAATAAAAAGACAGATAAATATGAATGCATTATAAAAGTTACAGGAAAACAATTCTGAGTCATATTTGACAAATATTAGTTTAGACACACTGCACTTTGCATCAGAGTCACCCACATGCAGGAATTTCTTCTCCCCATTGGACTGCAATTGGCTTTTAATTTTACATAATGATGGAGAACAGAAATATATATTAGCCACAGATTATTTCTATTTTGTCTTTCAATGATATTTTTGTAATGTTCTGTAAATGGGATGTACTTGAATGTGTATTTTGTAGTAATGCTATGGTAGAGGTATCAAAGAGATTCCAAAATGCAATGATTCTAAAAAGGTAGAAGCTTATTTCTGTCTCTTAACACTTCTGCAGTGAGTCATCCAGGGTGTGTGGGACAGTCCTGCTCCGAACGGTGTCAGAGACTCGGGACCCTTAGTGCATGGTTGTTACCATGCTTGAAGCTAGGCCACCACCGTGTTTAGATTCAGCCAGTAGGAAAGGGAAGAGGGTGTAGGCAGGACAGCCCAGTGTCTAGAGCCCCAGGCCCAGAGATGGCACACATCACATCCTGTCACATTCTATCAGGAAGAACGTGGTCACATCCAACTGCACGGGAGACTGAGGAATGCACAGCTACACAGCTGTGCCCCCAGGGAAAAAGGAGAAGGGGGTTGAGGAGATAACCAGCAATCTGCACCATGCTGATATTACAGGAAATCATCATTCAATGTGTATTTAGACAACTGAAGAAGCTGCACAGTAAAGGCCTCAAAGAAGCTATTAAACAGCCCAGTTTCCTTATTGCCTTTTAAAGAAGAGGTCAAATTCCTTTAAACTTAGAAGTGATCAAAGCTATCTTAAAATAATTCATTCATCATTTTGCCATACAACTTGCCTTAATAACACAAAACTTAATAACATCAATATACAGAATGTGGCAAAAGTAGGATTACAGTGAAAGTATGGGAAACACAGAGTTTATTCTTCATTGTTACTTACTAATTATTGTATTATTCTTTATATGAACAACTGTAAACCTACTTTTGCCCCACCCTGTACAATATCTAAGAAGAGTACAAGAACTAAGAAGAGTCATACCTATCTGACACACTCTCGATCCCACACTAGCATCCTATAGGTTGAAAGAGGCACCCAAACATGGTTTATTAGTAGAGTACAACATACAACTTTTATTGGAAAAAAATGGGAATTCTGATAAAAATATAAGACTGTCATTTCCACCTAGCAACAGGCTGGCACTCAGCAGGGGCAGGTGCTAGGCTCACCAGTCTCCAGCACAACGTCCGTTCTTGCGTCCATGCTTGTCTGGCATGGCCCTGGTACACAGTGAGCTCTTAAGTCTCCAGTTTACACAGTGTAATCAATCCACTCAAACCTGCCACTCAACTTCAATTGTGACGGCAAAAGACACTGTTGCAGGGGTGTGGGGGTGGATACTCTCCACAGGTCTCACCCTTTCACAGGCTTACCGCCTCTTTACAAGTAACTGCGGATTTCTCCTTCATTTAATTTTTCTAACTAAACTTTACTTTTTAACTACCCTTTACTATGATCTTTACTAAGAACTGTGTTGTCAACTTATAAAAACCTAAATGCATTGAGACTGATACCTTCCATCAATATTAAAGGTAACAGCTGTTTCCATTGCACAGGAACATGAAGTAAAATTTCAGAACAAGAGACAAATTAGGGGTGTTGGACAGTCTTCTAGCTTTTCTTAAGTCAGCATTTAATATTTCAGTTTCATGGATCCATTAAAGATAAAATTTGCATGATAAATTCCCATAGCCTCAGACAACAGAACACTACTTAAGTGAACAACAATGCACTCTGCAGCCAAAGGTAAATTGTTTGTGGTTTTAGTTTGACTGGCCTTTATTATCAAAGATTGCAACCACACAGAAAAAACAATCCCATAATCATTAGGTTCTCATACAATTAGATATATATACACAGACAATCACCCTGTGAGTTATTAACATAGAAGTAGAAATAAGGTCTTCGAGCAGAATTCAAACTTAACATGATTAGAGGCATCATGAACTAATGAATAACATCTCTGGTGAAGTGAATGTTATGAACTCGAAATCGTCTTCAGAGGCTCAGATGAAACTTTGAGAAGGATGGAGAGGGATCACACATCATTAGGAAATACATTTTTAAAGTTTCTGCTATAGAAAAATTCAGGGAAATTTTTTAAATTGTAAAAATAAATAAATTCATGGAAAGAAATGAATCCAGGATGAAACTTGAATGGAAAGAATTGAAATTAAAAATGCAGCCATAAGAATAAAAGTCATAAGAATAAGATAGGAGGGAAACAGCCGGCTCTGTACGCCTCAAATGATAAGCTTTTTCTTTTCTTTATGTTTCTTTTCTCTGCTGTTCTTCTATGTAAATAATTTCTTTATTCAGCTTTCCTGAGTAAAACGACAGACTGGAATATAACTTACATCAATCAGCTGGTCAAAAAAATCATATCCAGGCCAAATCCTTTGAAAATGTACCATATGCATTAATTCCCCGGGGCTCGGTTCAGATCCCACTGGTTAAAAATTGTTAGGCAGTGTGTTGGTTCTCTGCCCTCCCTAGACTGTCAGAACCCGTCTTTTGTCCCTTTGAGCTGGTGTCTGGTTTGGTTTGGGAAGAGAAATAAATAACGTAACAAACCACACACGGGAGAAATCCAACAAGGCCATCATTAATGCGCTAAATTATTTCTAATATCTATCACCCTCCTACCTCTACGACTGCAAATGTTTTGCAGAGCAGTAACACTTGTCTTTATCTGCTGAGATGGAGCAGAAGGGCAAGCATTTGCATCTGACTTCTGCCGGTACAAATCAAACATTAAAATGCTATTTGGCAAGTACGCACAAGCCCAGAAGAGCAAAGCCTTATTCTTTTTTTAGATGTAGTTCTTTACAGAATCTCCTTAAGAGTGCTCAGTAGGGTGTGACCATATTGCTCCCCGTGGTCATCATATGGTTTGCCCACGCAGACGCCGAATTGTTTTGTGGATGTGAAATATTGTATGTTACCCCAAGAGCGGTGGAGCCAGTGGGGCCGGGAACTGTTGTGGAGACTGACAGTTACATTGTTTTCCTGAATAGTGAAACGGCAGAATCAAAAACACAAATGGACCCAGACAGAATGTCCTGACCTTTAAGAAAAAGCCTGATTGGATATGGTGTAAGCTCGCCTTCATCTCCCTCCGTAATCCATTACACCTTTCCCAGCCCACTTTCTCAGGGTAGGCAGCCCATAGACGAGCTTCTCTTAGATTCTTTATGTGAAATTATTTATGGGGGGAAAACACCCCAGGAGCACTGCCTTAAGTTGCCACCTTCCCCCCTATAACTTATTTTTGATAGTCATTTTAGACTAACACAGTTCAAAACCAACATTATTGACAAATAATGGCATTGCATTAATCTAATCATATTTGTATTTGTAACTGTACTAACATTTTTTAAAATATGAAGACCGATGCCCAGATAAGGGAATGGATGTATAATCAATGCTTCCAAACAAATGTCATTTAAATGTCTTCAAATTCATAAATTACTGTTTGCAATCACTACTCAGCATACTGCCAACTCCTTCAAGCGATCAAAATATAAAATAGGAAATGCACAGAAGAGTAGAAGTAGCTAATTTCTCATTTCTCTCTAGAGATTTTTCTATTGGCTGAGATGGTCAGATAATGCTTTTCTTTATGCAACTCATTAATGCTTGACAAGTTTATGATATAATTATGTAAATAAAATATTTCACATATTTTGAGTTTATATTTCAAAATGAATTGTTTTCACTTTGTAGACGAGACTATTAATTGTCACCCTTTAAAAAGACCATGCTGTTCAAGTGTAAAGATACATGTGACATGGTATGAAATCCAGCGTCCGACACTGTCTGGTACGATCTCTCCGTGCTACGTTGGGACAAGAGGGTTAGAGAACAACTGAGACAATTAACATAATGAAATAATAGTTTAAACATGTTTATGTCCGCAACACTGGAGGTAGGTAATGAAGTGAAATTTTGCCTGCTAGAAAAAGTTGAATTCCAACACCCAAATAAAATAGTCTAGATTCATGCCTGAGTAAAAATAATAATAATAATAATAATAATAATAATAATAATAATAATAATTCTCTTCATCCTCACTAAAAGATCAATATCTTCATTGCATTTTTTCTAATAATTTTTCCCCTTAGAACTACCCTGTGGACACACAGCAGCCTTTTCAAGGGTTATCTCTGTCTTTCTCTTCCTCTCTCTTGTTCTTTTCCTGATTTCTAGGCTGCCCTTCTGCTAACAAAATCTCCTCCATACATTAATATATTTCGTTTCAAAGGTTTCTTACAGGCACACATACCACCATATTTGTAACACCAGATCTAAAATATTTATAAGACTCTGTTACATTTACTAGCATATTTAATCTACCTCAACAGACACAAGCACTTAACTTCTCACCGTGTTTATAACTGTGAACTTCTGTTCTAAAAGTCTGATGATTCCACTGGTATTTCTTGCATCTCCGTTATCTAAGAGGAAAGTATCTTCTAAGTCAATTAGCATGCTAAAGGATGGGTTTGGTTTTGTGCTCCATTAAAGTCAACTAAATGGATGCGCTGCATGTCTTTATCTCAAAAATAAAGCTGAACAATTAAATCCCATGTCTCTTTGCTCAGCTTTTGATTCCAGACAAAGCTTTCCCACTTGCTGCCTTTGGATGTAGTGTTAACAAAGTCAGTTAACATCAAGCACGGCAGTAACAGGCATAGCAGAATTCCTTGTTTTTGCTCAATCAGTCTGTGTTCAAACTATCAGTTTGATTTATTTGTCCACATTGACCCTTATTCACCACTTAATTATCCTCGTGTAATGTTTCAAGAGGCTCCTGACACACGGAGAAAGACAATTGCCGATGTTCTGTGAAACAACTGTTGACCTGATGGGCCCAAATGAAGACCATGGGTCGAAGGTTGTTTGCTTTTCGAAGGACCCACTTCTCATGCCTGAGAGCTGTGGCCAGCGCCGCTCACTGAGGGTGCCAAGAGGCCTGTCCGGTCAAGCTGTCAATCGGGTTCTCAGGCTGTTTGCTGACCATCAGCACAGGACGTTCACGGAGTTCTGCTCTGTCAGTCTCTCCAATTTAACTCTACACTAACTCAGTTGGTTTGGGGTAATACTAGAGATAATATCAGAGTTAAGAAAACAACAACAGCAGCACACACACACACAGGCTGCACTTCAATTTCAGCAACGTCCCTATAGGTATACGGTGGCCGTTGTCATGGGAAATATTCCCACTTCATGAATGAGCAGGAAGGTTCAGAACCACTGGTACGACATGAGAAATTGTCTTAGAAACATCGAACTGCTTCCTACTGAGGTTGGTCTCCAACCTCCTGCTAACGGATCAGATGGATTACTCTCCCATTGGAAAGCACACCAATATCTGTCTTTTACTTCTTGCCAGAAATCCTGTATATGCCATATAGTCATTTGAAATTAAGGAAATTTATTCAGAACTTTTGAAATCTGACAACCATTCCACACCCGCTAAAATTTAAATATAAATAAGAAACAATAGTGAAAAACACAGACAAAAGCATTCACATTTATAGAAAAAAAAACAGCACATATAAATATAAAAGATTTTATTTTTATGAAGTGGTTTTCTATAAAATCTGAAATTCTTTTCTCACAAGTACTGCATTTGGCCGCATCAGAGTGTACACGGTAAATGGTCTTTATAACTCCCTACCAACCTCAGTTTGTCATTTTAATTTTGCACACATTTTCCCCTCTAGTTTGGTTGGGCTCTGTCTTATTAAATTTTTCATAAATTAAAAACGTTCATAAACGCTGTTTGAACCTGATACTAGAAATCACAAGGATTCATGATCTGGCACGCCCTCCATCTGTTGGCAATTTTAATCCTTGCCTGCTTTGGCCTTTCCTTCTCTGTAATGGGTATAGGATAACAAATGTTGCCACACAGAAACTCTATCACAATGGTGGGATAAATTACAGCCAGCGTTTTGAAAATGAAAAACACGAAATACTTCTAAAAGCACCTGGTGAGACATGCTACGACTTTAAGCAAATCTCTCGGGAGCATTTTTAGAAGTCCCTGTAGCCAGGAAGAAAAGCACCAGAATGTAGCCTTGCACACCCCACAACCCCGACCCTTTCTCCCTTAGCCTGGGAGGTCCGAAATCCCTGCACAAATGGTGCGGTGGCCGGTGACCTTCTACCTGATGCAGTGCAGAGAGGGTGCGTGTCAGGAGACTGGCATGGGCCTGAGCATCCTACTCGGACTTGCCCACCGCAGCTCCCTCGCCAGCGAGGGCTCTTCTACCGGAGGTTTGGACACAGGGTTCCCGGGAGCCCCCGCGGTGCTCAAGGGGAGCACATCTGAGCGGATGTGCGTTGGCGAAGACACGTCGGCAACCTGCAGCCCCGCACACCCACACGTCTTTGACCACGTGGACCCACTTTTTTCAGTTCTTTTCCACATAAGATTTTTCTCCAGGACAAAGGATTCCATGAACTTTAAAGACTTTTTTTTTTAAATCTCTGGATGTGCCGGCCGATGCCTTCTAGCTCTGGGAGGACTTAAGTCTGAGAGTAAAATTACCCTTCTTACAGCTGAAAGACTGAGAAAGGAAACCAACCGCACATGGAAAACGTGGCCTCCACCTTGTCCTTTGGACCATTCCACCGTTCTTCCCTGGGACCCGTCATGTGCTGCTGAAGAGATCATTCCACCCCTTTCTCCGCCACAGACACAAGGGGCTGAGGCCTCCTGCGGTTCCTGCCCAGCAAGAGTGCCAGTGAGAAGGAGACGCACGCAGCAGGGCATGGTTCCAGCGTGGAACCCTGCTCCCCAAAAGGCCACAGAGCATTCCCCTCTGCTCTGGGCTTTGCCTTCAATACCAAGAGATGTTCATACCACATTCCACTGGAGGATCAAAATAAAACTCTCCCTAAGGAAAAGGCAGCCATCTTAACATTTTGTCTTGTTTTATCTCACTCTTCTACTCAGATATCCTTTCGAACTAAAAATACTCCTTTTAATTTGAAAAAATAATTTGCTTTCCATTCTTATAGCTACCTGTACCTGTTTTCTTCCAAACAGATGTGCAGCAAGCCCACTGAACAGCTGAAGGACGCTCTCACTGATCTACTTTGGCGTTTGTCTGCTACTAGTGATTGAAAGCGGAACACAAATATCAAAGTAACCAAGGACAGGAGGAGCAGCCAGGAGCCACAGACGAAGGCATATGTTTTGCCAAACATGCTTCGCTAACGCCCATCAGCATAAACCTCCCAATTAATGGAGTTAAGGTAAATATGAACCTTAACAAGAAGATGAGAAGAAATGGGACTCCGAAGATAATTCTAAATTTACCAGCATATTTTGGGTTATTATAAACAGGGTCAATACTTTACTAGATTTGTCTTTTGATGGATTAAAACTTCAGCACACTATACACTGGCCCTCCATAAGACCATGGATAAATAATATTTGTTTAAATATACGTAATGTCTCTAATGCTGAATGAAGACAACCCAGAAATAATTGGTGCTTGAATTATTTATGAGCTTTAAATTGCAAAAGATTCTATAAAATCTTAAATGTTGGGTTAAAATAAAGTAGTAAAATTTTTTCATGTTGTTTTCCTTTCTGTTAGAGTTTGAATTCCTTGCATTATATTATTTGGATTCTGGGAATTTATAATAAACCTAGCATCCAAAAGAGACCATGTGTCACAGAAAATTATGCAGAAAAGATAAAGACATGAATTTAAAATCATTCTAAATCTGTGTGTTGCTTAAAGCTTCTGTATTTTGTTCAAATTTGTTCCTTCTCTGTAAAACAAAGATACTGAATCTCCGATTACACAAATAATATTCTACAAAGAACAAAGAATAAGTTTAGTGTATGGTTTAATGGTGTATCAAAATCCACCTGGGGATTAGAAGTATTAGTACATTTGTTAATGAACTTCACAATACAAACACATTAGCTTGCTCATCGAAAAGCAACTACTTGTGGAGGAAAAATATAAAAACCCTTCATTTTCTTATTTTGCATGAGTCTAATACAAAAAAGCATTTGAGACTGAGAGTTCAGAAGAGCCTATAACGTTGACCCCGAAGTTCAAGATGGCATTGTTGTGTTTGATTCTCTGTGTGCTGGCAGAGGGGCTCCTGTCTCCCAGGAGTTAGTAAGAAAAGTCAAATTGTGTTTTCCATGTGGCCACTCCTGTAAGCAAAAATTTTAAATACACTTTTAATAAAACCATATAAGTATGTAATACTTTCTGATGGGTGTGGATGGATGAAAAACCTTTTTTTTTTTTAATTTGGAAAATTTATGACTACTAAGTCAGTGTACAGCAAAGAGTTTGGCCAACGCACACAAGAATGAAGCATTCACCGACTGCGTTATGTTAAAACAGGGCAAGATAAAAGTAAAGTTAGTTCATTCCTTCCCATCACAACAAAAAGGTTGATAAAGAACATACTTGATATCAAACAGAGCTTCCTGCTGACTTCAGTTACCTGGGGGTTTGGAGCCTGTGGTTTGAATGATGCTTCCCCTACAATAGGAGTGACTGCAGAAGCGTGGGGAGGCTGATGCGGCTTCCTGCAGGCTCGGCTTTTAGAGTTCAAGCTCATTTTTCATTCTCTTATAGAGGCTGTAACAAATGTGTAAACAAGTAGTCACTGATCTTCTGATGTTTCTTTTTCAGTGCTGGGAATTACATAACAGCTCACCCAGCAGAGGTGAGCCGGCTGCATCAGACTACCTTCCAGAGTTACGTAAGTTTTCCGAAGAATTAGCAAAGAATAGGTTTTCATAATTTCACTTCAAAATAAATGTCTGTGTGTGAGATTCCTGAAGAAACTAGGGTTTAGGCAGTTGGGGCATTAGCTACAGATGATTTCATGATGAAATCATAAAACCTCTAATATTAATAGACTTCATACACACGCATGAATTCTCATTTTAATGACTATAGTTCTTGTCTCCACAATTCTGGAAAATATTTTGCCAAAATAATAAAGTTTTAATATAAGAATTTAAATTTTAATATGAAATGTAGTATAATACCTAAACTAGCATTCATAACTTTTTTCCTAAAAGAAATGTCTAAATCAATAATAAAGAGAACCCTATTTGATTTTCAGGTACTTGGGTATTATTTATCAAATTTTCAAATATATCAACAAAAAGCCTTAGACAACACATTTTGTAATTGTATATATTATCTTCTAATAGCTTCTCACCGTTAGAAAATTATACTATTTAGTTATCATTTCAATTTTTGAAATCTACACATGTTTCTGTGATTTAGCAGCTACTTTTGAAGCAATGCCCAGAGAGAAATACTTTCACTCCTGATAAATTAATGTTTAAGTTACCGGGAGATGGAAACAAAGAAAATGCTGGCCTGAGTCAGCGAGGGAACTATACAGCAGTTCTGAGTGACCACGAGAGGGCAGCATCCTCAAATGATTGAGGGTGGGGGAGGGGAAAGAGGGGACCAGGATGGATCTCTTTAGAACTTCAAAGTCTCAAACTATTTTTTAATTTTCCCAATTATAGCCCAGAAGTGTGAGAGCGAGAGTTTTTGTTCTTTAGCTAAAAAAAAAAAAAAGTAGAATTCCAAAGCAGAAATAATAACAATTTATAGCACACTGTTTTAAGTGCTTTACATGTATTAACTCAGTCCTCATAACAAGTCTGTGAATGTGCACACTGTTATTACCCCCAATCTTACAGGTAAGGAAACTGAGGCACAGGGAGCTGCAGGCACTTGCTCAAACCAAGTAGGGGAGCTGAGATTCAGACCAAAGCTGCTGGTCCCAGGGTCCGAGAATAAGACATCTCTACCACAACTGAGACTTCTCAATCCACTCTCTTCCACTGAATCAGCAGGCCTGTCTGAAAAACTGCAAGTCAAATAGTGATTTCTTTCTCATCCTGTCTTCTTGAATGATACAATTCTATTTTCTTCTTTTTTTCCACAATAATAACCCATTTGTATTTCTAATACATTACATCCTTGAAGTCCACTCTATTACAGACCTATCTATCATATTAAGACTTGTCTGAGAGAACAATGTTCATTTTAAGTTTGAAATTTTCAGAAGGCAGAAACCTAAATGTGGACTAAAATAAATAAAGACTAGAGCCTCAGCCAGCACTGGCCTTATAAATTGGTAAAATCAACAGCTCACATATAGGGGAAGATGAAGAATATCTGCAAAGGAATCTATTCTTAAAAGCTCATCATAATATTGAGAAAAGTGAGTAAAGAATTATTGATACCAAGTACAACCTTTATAGGAAAGAGAAGTTGAAAATTAATATGAAATAAATCTGAACTCTCGAGTGAGCCATTCATTCATTTACTCATTTGACAATTACGGAGAGGTAGAGGCAGAGTTCAATGACCTCTTCACAGAGTACAGTCTTGAAATGAGTAGGCTTTTCCTCAAAGAGACAAAGAGGGAGTGCTTCCTAGCAAAGAGGTCAACAAAAGCCAAGTGAGGAGGTGGGAAAGAGCAGGTTGTGTTTGGAGAATGGCAAAAGGCCCTAACTGGCTGAGGCTTGTTGTTTGCGGATGGAGGTGCAGGGAGAAGAGCTGCAAACATAAGGGGCTGAGGGGTGTAAAGAGGCTGGAATGAGAACCAAAGCCATGGACTCGTCCTTTATTTTGTAAGAAATGGAGCAAGTGTAGGTTAAGTTCTAAAGCTGGATAAAAGCGTATATACCTAGTGTGCAAGTTAAAAGTCAGACTCCGACACAGGATTAAGCATTCCTGTGAAGGACTGAATACTTTTTTTTTAATATATTTTACTTATTACTTTTTAGAGAGAGGGGAAGGGAGAGAGAAAGAGAGGAGGAGAAACATCAGTGTGTGGTTGCCTCTCACGCACCCCCAACTGGGGACCTGGCCCACAACCCAGGCATGTGCCCTGACTGGGAATTGAACCGACAACCCTTTTGTTCATAGGCCAGCATCCAATCCACTGAGCCACACCAGCCAGTGTGAAAGACTGAATACTTTAAGCTTCTTTAGCATTGCAGATGCTGCCAGGCTGGAAAGTCAGGCTAACATGGTATATGCCTTGATAAATTGAAGAGTCAATGTTTGAAAAGAAGTAAGAAAAGACAAATGAGGAGAGGAAAGAAGGAAGGACACTTCGAGAAGAGCTAACAGACGTGGCGTCTCAGAGCAAGCATGCCCTGGGATTTAGGTAATGAGTCTGGTTTTCAGTTACTGCCCATCCGTCTCGGGCCAGCAGAGTGATCAAGAGGACCTAGGTACTTACATCGGACTTTTCTGAATGTAGAAATGTACCCCTCGAGCATTTGGAGTGCTTACTGCATTCAAGGCACTATGCTAGGTGCTGGGAAATCAAAGATGTAAGACAGATGATTCCTACCACCTAGAAGTTCACAGTTGTGCAGGGACAGGGTAGAGACGACAATACAGCAAGTTGTTGCACAACCGAGACGATCTAGTGTAAAGCTGTCTGCATAATTCTGTGATCTAGAGACACAAGAAATTATTCGGTCAGAAGGGTGTTGTCATCATCATTCTCTGGACTCTCAGTCCATGATGTTCTTTCCTCTTCTCTTCTAGAAAATTCTATTGATCTCTCAAGACTCATTTCTCTGAAGAGGTCCCTAATTCTTTCCTCATCCCAGTTCTTAATAATCCTGAAGCGACTGAGTATTGTCCACTGTTTGTGAGGTAAATAGTGTGGGTGATGAACTGGAGAGAAACGTCATTGCAGGCAGGTTACTGAGTGTTCATAATTGTTTGCCCCCCTCTACCCTTGCCACACTCACCTATGGGCATATTATACTTCCCTACTCCAACCACATTGAGCTTGACCAAGACACTCACTTTGGCCAATGGAATCTTGAAGGACATGACATATGCCACCTCCAAGCAGAGGCTTCAAGTGGGCATGATATGGCTCTAGCTTCACTGAGTTGTGCCATTGGCCCTGGGACTAGTGAACTGCCGAGAACGGCTGCTCCTTCATCTGGGTCCCAGAAGGAGAAGACACATGGAGCCCAGTCATGCTCAGCCAAGCCCAGCCAAGCTCAAGGTGAGCTTATAGTCCTCATGTAATGAGAGCAACTAAAATAAGAGGACTGCTGTTGTCACAATAATTGTTGACTAATGGATCAGGTAAAATGTTGTGATAACTCAGATAAGGAACGACAGGGGCATAAGTTAGAGTGGTAACATTGGGGTTGGGAGAGTCGAGGGCCATTTAGGAAGTAAAACGAAAAACACCGTGGTAAGTCAATGGAAGTGAAGGTAAGAAAAAAGTAGAGGAGTGGATTATGATATCCAGACTTCCGGCTTAGGAACTGGGGAAAGGAAGCAAAGACTTATGTTAAAAAATTAAAGGTGTTGGATTCTTCAATGTGTGCAAAAAAAATAATGGACAATAAGTTAACACTAAAAAATATTTTAATACATGTGTGTGATTGTAATTATGGAAGTGCCTATCATCCATCTCTATTAAGCATCTAACAAGTGGAAATAAGCTTAATTTGCATGAAAAGAGGTTAATACACTCAAGAATGACACTTCTGACTAGAAAGGTTGTTAGATATTAGAATGCATTATCCATGGTATTCAAGAAATTTTCTTTTACAGAATATATTTAGTTCCAGATTAGACATGGGATTTTCAAATTAATTATGAAGGAAAATCTTTTCTAGGAGTATAATTTTACACTATTCTTTCCTATTCTTCACTCACTTTGACTGGGTTAATTTTATCTCTCTGGGCCATCCTTTAACCATCTATAAAACAAGGAAATGGAATAGATGATTTTCAAAACACCTCAAAGCTTGGAAATAGTAAAACAGACACTGCCAACCCCACCTATGTATAAGCCCTGTGTATAAGGGCTGTTGTATAAGAGGAGAAATCCACAGCCTGGATCATAAAAGGTGCTGGGGGAAGAGGCTTATATATCATATCCTTTTGTATATTGACATTGGCATTGTTATAGTGAGAATATACTCTTTGTAAACCACTCATTTTCCCATTAAAAAAAAAACTACTTAAAATTATTTTTGACATAATTAAGGTGTGCAAAAACTGGCTGAGAAATGTAATTTCCTGTGACTTTTTTTCTACCAATATAAATTCCAAGTATCAAATGCCTTCATCCTTGCTCTGTGTGCCAACCGAGCCAAACTTGACAGTTCGGCCTAAGTCGCTACGCTTTGCCTTGGAGGAAACAGAGTGAGCAATATCTGTATAGGACTTTGGACCTAGCCCAGCAAGGCACATAGTATGTAATACTCATAATTCTTGGTTTTGGCAACTGAGTTGCTTTTACAGTTATTTGGTTCCTAATAACTAGGTGTTTTAGTACAATTTAACTTTGTTCAATGAGACTTTGCTCACAAAATGTTTGACATATAAATATATATATATATTTTTAAAAGCCATTAGCATTTTCATGTCAGCTGAGCTGTGAAGGCACTACTAGGTAGTTTTAAGTTTGATCGGAAATAACTGATGTGATAGATTGCCAATCGCTTAACATTTATCAGTTGGAGAGTCCCGCAAAGTCACGTGCTTATATAACACAGAAGGGAAGGAAGTGGGTGTTGGAAAACAGACGATGCCACACCAGACCCAAGGAGGAAGTTAGGTTGCAAAAATGAAAAAAAAATCCATTTTAAAAAAAGGTTTCTGATCACAATGTTCCTCAAATTCTAAAAATAAATAAGAACATGCTGACTCCTAATCTACCAGCTAAAGATAAAATGGTAGGTAGTCTTAAAATACAAGGGGAGCCATGAAAAACAAACAAACAAGCCTGTAATCATGAATCCTGAAATAATTACCGGCACTATCAAGCCAACATTTGCACGCCCTCATGACCAGTGAAGAGTTTTTCAGAGGGTTTCTCCTGGGCTCAAGTTAATAGGGAACTATCTTTCGTTACAAGGGGAAATCTGCTTTTAGCAGATCTCCAGCCCATGCTCATGTCAATCTATCTTTTCATCTTATATGAAAAACAAAATGGAAAATGTATGTACTTCTTATTGATTGCCTGATATATTTATCTGATGATCGAAACTTTGAACGGCAGTGGAAGAAAAATTGAGTGCAAAAGGAATTTAGATGTAGAATATAATTACATCTTTTGTTTATGTCCTTGTGTTTTTCAACTTTTATATACAGTAAATAAAATTATAGGCTCCCTGTGTAATCATTTCCATGGACAATGATTCCTGAGTGATTTGAGAGAAACCTGTCAGGTGTTTTTTAAATCAATTTCTAACAGGCAGTGGGGAAATCATTACGTCCATTCTCCTAAGACAATGGCGAACTCTAGGTGTGGTTTTCACAGGCACCCTTGTGATCATCCTGCTGCAGGCTGAGGCTCTGCCCCAATATCCTGCCTGTCAAGAACTTGAAGAGTCTGAGATTCATACAGGCTAACAATTTAGCTTGCCACGGTTTTGTGGATGGTGGCAAAAGACACGAAACTCAGGGTTAAAGACAAAGGACTCTATTACTCCCAGTACTGTAGGCAGCGTGAATTTTTCATATTTACATCAACCCCTTTATTTCTCCATATCTTACTGTGGTGATGAGGGTGGGCCTGGTGCATGCTGCACATGGAGTGGGTTTGCATCACAGCTGAAGAATTCAAAGCTTAAGAAACCCCCCTTTTCAAATGGGCTACAAGCAAACTTTCCTAACCTTTGCCCCAGAGAGGCTGGAGAGCACCAGATCTGCCCTCTATTCCGTAGACAGACACCATTATCTTCTTCCAAGGCAGTTAGTGGTACAAAGATACTTGAAAAGATAGTCCAGACCAACAACAAGGGCTCTTGGTGCCTGTTTGCAAGTCACAAGAACGTAAGAGATCCACAGAGAGCTACCCACAGGAACTGTCTTCCAACATGACTTACTGCCATGTGACTACAGCTATTTGTCTGCAACACACTGGTACAGCCAGGTGGCGCGCCCAAGTCAAGGGTCAGGGACCAATTTCCAGGAACTCTGAGTCTCACCCAAAAACTAAGTTCTGACTGTGATCCTCCAAACCACAGAAGCCTGGAAAGGCTACCAATGCTACTCACCCCAGAGACCAATCAGTCCCCCAAAATGAAAGGAATAACTCAGTGAGCCCCCCAAATGATTCTTTGAGGGATGATCTATGTTGTAAAAGATGATATCCTATATCACGAAACTGAATCCACTAATGGGAGATAGATTTTTCTCTTCTTCCGTGGGTGTACTTCCTAAGTTCCTAGGCAGAGGGAAACACACGTATGAAACAATTTGGAAGAAAAAGTCTATAATTTCGAGTCATTTCAGGTAAGAGTGAAAATAATAGGTTGATTTGATCACTTTCCATAGGATTTGTAGAAAGCCAGTAAAGAGGAATAAAACATGGACGGCAGAGCAGGGGAGGTGGAGGCTGACATAAGAGAGGACCAGAAACTTGTTCAGACCCTGCAGAAACTCAGGCTTCAAACCGGGGCAAATATCTGGGTTTCCCCTCCACTGCTTGAGCAGTAGGATTGTAGGAAAGCATGTAGAACTAGTTTTTATTTGTATCTAGAAGTATAGGTTAAATCCTGAATATCTGCAGTGGATATCATCTGAAAAATTACCCATTACTTTCCTCCTTGGAAAGTAGAGTACTAAAAGATGACACACTCCAGCTTCCCTATCAGGCCTCCTGAGGTTCAAGGACAAAAGGAACCACAGGCTTCCTCCAAGCACAGACATTTGCAAACTGCCGCCAGAAAGTTCCCAAGGCCAGGGGTTGGCTATTGACAAAGGAGACTGAACTCCAGACCTATTTTACTCTCCTTTCTGGGCAGACCCTGCATCTCAGGAAAAGCTACAGGATTCCTTCCTTCGACAGCTACAGAGCCCATAGTTGCAGGGATTGAGAGGAATAACTCAATATGGTCTTTTCATGATAAACAAAATATTGATACCTTTATCAGAGCTTCTCTCTCATGTCTCTCAGAAACCAAGGAAAACTGGAAAAGAGCTATCTTTCACTAATTGGACCTTAAAACTTCCTTGTTTTTTGTTGAGTTTGGTTAGTTACTTAGGAATTAGAAGCTT
>VMDR010017404.1:0-20132 GCA_007922815.1 Macrotus californicus
GAATGGGGACTGCAGAAATGGAGTGAGAAATGGGAAGAGTGTACCATGAGGTTTGAAGTAAAATTTAAAAGGTATTGAGCCAGCAGGAACAAAATTGCAGAAAAATCATAGCAGTGTCAATGCAACACAGCTGAGGGAAGATTAATGAAGGCGGAAAGGGAATAAGAATGTTGCACAAAGAGAAAAGAGAATGTGAGGTGTCTACAGGAAAGAAAAATGATTTTGAGAGGGTGGAGGAGGAAAACATCATAATAAGAGTAAGGAGTCGATCCCAAGCTAAGAAAGGGGGAAAAATTAAAATAAGATTCCTCGTTCAGCTGATCAAGGGCGAGGGAAGGCACAATGGAGGAAGACGGGGGAGAGTGTCCTATGGAATTTAAAGTACAAACAAATGGTGAACAAACAGGAGTTCTGTTAGAGAAGAACAGCAAGAACCGTGATGTCCTCACTCAACTAGCCACAGTTGATAAAGGTGGAAAGGATGTAAGGCTGTTATAAGAGGGGGAAAGATTGTGAGCTGACTTCAGGAAGAAAGAATGCTTTTGCAAGGACAGGTGGAGAAGTAGCAGGGGTGGGAACAGGAACATGCATGGTGCAGCCTGGGAGAAGATCAAGTTTATAACGACAATGAGAAAGGTCAGGAAGGTGGCAAACTGGGGTGAGACCAGGGAAGGGCGCTATGTAGGAGTTGAAATAACAATAACATGAAAAAATATATATAATCTGAATACAAAGTAAAAAATAAGAGACCGAGAGTGGTGAGTTAGGTGGGGTATGATTGAAGTGAGAGAAGAAATATTAAAAGGGTATATGAAAGAAAAAAAAGAAAAAAAAACACACAAGTTCTGAGGAAGAGTGAGGTGAAATTTGTCTCAGCTGTTGGTATTTGCCTTCTGACTTCTTTCTGGATAGTCTCTGGGTTTTTATTATCAGCTCAAGGTTCCAAGGTGGGTCATCCAGCTTCTGGCAGTACTGCCCGTATCTCCTTCCCCTGCCTCTAGAGGGAGCTTCTGTGTCTGCCCTGGGAGGCACTGTTTGGTCTTATGGGAAAATTATGGGTGCACTCCCCCTGCCTCTATACCTCCCATCTTGGTCTGTCCCAGTTTATTCCCAGTAATGTATAGTTTCTGATTAAATAGCTGTCTGTTTTACGTTGGGGGCAGACAGTCTGTGTAAAAGTGTCAGCCCTCACCTGCTTGACACAGCTCTGTGTGGGAGCTGAGGCTGAGTGAGCCCTGAATCTCCCTTGCTGCACACTTTCTGAACTTCCGGCTTTTATGGCCTCAGTGAAATAGGGCCCTAGGACCCAGTGTACTTTGTCTCCCTGTGGGGAGTTCAATAAACAGGCTCTCCTAGGCTTTCCTCTTGCTGTCTTACTCTTCTGGAAATGCCCCCTGCCAGTTGTTAAGGCTGCCTAGGCAGTTTTGGAGATCTTACCTGCAGGGCGTGGGGGTTGGGCTCAATCTCCCCTTCCAGGAGGTTCCACCAAAGAAGGGGGCCCAGTCTGGCCTCAGATAACCTCAGGTGCACAGTTCTCAGCCCACTGTCCTCAGGGCATGCTGCGGCCCACACTCTCCACTCTGCGCTGCTCCACTGGGCTGGGGCCGAGAAACCATCTCACTTTGCACCCCTTTGATTAATCTGCCTGGGTGTACTGACCAGAAGCAAAGTGCGCCCACAGTCTTCCCTCCTTTTGGCAGGGCAGCTGCACACGCCGGTTCCTGCTCAGCACGCCTCAGCTCCCCTTTTTAAAAAATGTCTCTCTGGGTGCTCCCACTGCAGTGCCCGGCTTTCCACACACTCCACCTCTCCAATAAGTCAGGAGTCTATTCAGTCATGGCCAGTTGTGGCCCTTTTTCCCCCAGGTCCAGGTGCACACAGTATTTCTCTCACTTTCTGGCACTATCCCAGTCAGCCTTCACCTAGAGTGTGCCGCTAGGTAGGTAGGTAGGTAGGTAGCTGTGTGTGTGTGTGTGTGTGTGTGTGTGTGTGTGTGTGTGGCGCCTGCTTCTCCCAGATGACTTTGCATATCCAAGTTGCTCCCACTGGGAGGGGAGGGAGCTGCTATTTTGTGTGTGTGTGTGTGTGTGTGTGTAGCCTGCTTCTCCCAGATGACTTTGCATATCCAAGTTGCTCCCAGCGTAGCCTGCTTCTCCCAGATGACTTTGCATATCCAAGTTGCTCCCAGCAGGGTCTGGGGATTCCCAGTCCTGGGAGGGGAGGGAGCTGCTATTGCTCACGTCTCTGACCAGGCTGTCCACAGATGCTGGCGATGCAGCAGCCACAGTTGCTGGTGCCACGCTAGGGGACTTTCCCAGTTCACCTGTAAAACCTCCTTACCATCAATTTTGAAGTGTCCTTCGGACTCTTTGGCTTCCAAACTTCATATCAGCCAAGAGTCTGTTGAGGTTCGCTTTGCTTTTCAGAAGGTCAGCTAAGTGTCTGAGTTGGGTACAAGAGCAAGTGGGCTTGGCTCCCAACTACTTCACCCCCATCTTCTCTCTTCTCTCTGCTGCTTTTTTTTCAATGAGTATGTCACTGTGCTGCAGATTTTATGTATATTTTACATAATCTTCATGGTAACCCCATGACTCGGGCTGTATTTTCAAATCTTACATGGAGGCCAGAGAGATCATTTGTACACACTTAGTAAGTGGCAAACTAGAATTTGCTTTCCTGTATGACTCCAAAGCTGTTATTCCATATTGTCTCTTGCACCCTGCTCTCTATCCTAACTAGTTTCTCTAAGTAGTTTTTCTTGTTGAGGGCTTCATCTTTTTGTTTTTAAGTCTGATCTGTAGACCTTTTACTCTTTTCTAAATTACACAGGTATTTGACCCTATGAAATTTTTATTATCTTTTATTGAAATGCTTTAAAAATCATTTCATTTTAACATAGAATACTTTGTACCTTTTCCTGGGATTATTTAATTCTCAGTCACTATTTTGGATCAGAATCATCAATTTTATGATGTTCAGAAGTATATTCCTATGCCATAATCTGCCGTTGGCTAACCCTGGAGTTTTAGGCAGGTCACTTCTCTTTGAGTTTTGTTTTCATTTCTTTAAAGTAGAAATGACTAGGTCTGAGATTGTAAAGGGAACAGAGTTTAAAAGAAATATTAAGATTGTTACGAATGCTCCCAATTTATTCTTAGCCTTTAAGATACCCTCCTTATCTTCAGTCTGTAACTGGTTGCTGCTAAAAAGAAAAAAATCAGTTTATTTCTCAGATGATCCTTGGTTCTTTGGTTATATATCAGGAAGGGGATTTGATTATTGGATTTCTCTACAGACTTGTGGCAGTCGGATGACAAAAACTGATGTGCCCTATTAAAAATGAGTAGTGTTCTTTTACTAGTTCCACCGTTCAAATAAAGAAAGAAAGGGGACTTTCATCTATTTGTCTCCAAAGAGTCAGAGAATCAGCAGAGAATTTGAGACCCCAGAATCATTTCTGTTGTAGTAAATGGAGCCTGTATGAAATGGCACCACATTGTGACTACAACAGATGGCCCATTTTGAAATTGGCCAGGGAGTGGGGGTAGGGTGGGGGTGAGGGCAGGGCCCTGCAGAAATGTGAAGTGCTAGGGCCCACCCCTTAGGCTCCCATCTGATTGACTGTTGCTGTTTCAGGAGTGGAATGGGAGAGACAAGGATTCCATCCGAAGAGCAGTGGAGCACAGCAATGTGGTCATCAACCTTGTTGGGCGCGACTGGGAAACCAAGTAAGCCTGTGACTCGTTTTTTCTCTGCGTGTGCTCTCTTAGGGCTCAGTAGACGTTTATTGGGCACTGTCTACATGTTAGGTATTGTAGTGGGGACATTTTACATTAGTCCATCAGTGAGCGTTGACACACCAACCATTTGCATACCCAGTGACCCCCTCACCCTTAGGGGATTTAGTTGCGTAAGTTTGGTGTGAGTAAGCAGTATGGTGTGCAGCCCATAAAAAGTCCATATGGACTGAGTCAGTGTGGTGGTGTCAGCAGCGGGACAGGGTGACCGGTGTTGGCCCGATGCTTGTGTTGGTCCCGCTGGGATGGGGTTAGGTAGGAAAATCTTGCCCGTCCCACTGTCAGCAAGATGAACAGTGGTTTTTCCAGTGTGCCGGTGTTCTGGGTCCGTGCTTCGCATTGTTTGTAGAAGACAGCGTGAGTGCTGGTTCGGACAGTGCATTGTGCGGGTTGTTTATCAACAGAGGTTTAGGACCTGCAGTTCTGCAGCACCCGTTTGTGTAGCATTTGTTACAGCTTGACTTAGATGTATTTGTGAGTGTCTGCCTCATCAAGTGTTCTTAAGTTCTTTGATGACTTGGAGAGTCCTAGTCAACTTTATATCCCCCACAGTGACTAACACAGTGTAACACAGCATAGGCATTTAGTCCATGTGATTGGATTAAACTAGTGACTGACTTCAGTTTCTTTTTACCCCTGAGAGAAACAAAGGCCTAGGATAAGAAGAGATTTCCGCCCCCCACCCCCTTCCCCGCACTTCCCTCAGCACTGCCCAAGCAGTGCAGCCAGATGTTTTTCAAGGACCTCAGCCTTAGAATTCTCTGAGGACACAGACTATTGCACATGCTGATTTCTAGCTTTAGTAAGCCTTGAGTTATATACAGCAATAACAGCAGTAAAATAGAAATTATTAATTTTGATTTTGGGTTAAATCATTGCTGTTTCACAGTTGAGCTATTATGAAATCCAGCAGTAGTATGAAAATCAGCTTACCATAGAAAGCTTTGAAATCCTGAGTTAGGTGTTCTTAGTTGATCCCCATTTTTTTCTTCCAGAAACTTTGATTTTGAGGACATTTTTGTGAAGATTCCCCAAACAATTGCTCAGATGTCTAAGGATGCTGGAGTTGAAAGATTGATTCACATTTCACATCTGAATGCTGATATTAAAAGCTCCTCTAGGTATCTGAGAAATAAGGTAAGTAACAGGTTGGTTTGGAAACTGATTTACAGAGTTGGAGTTTCCTGGCCCCTTTGAAGCATGAGTTAGGCAAGAAGGGTTTTTCGTTGACATATGCAGGACTAAAAGGGACTTTTAATTCTCCATATCAGAATTAGATTTGTGTGTGTGAGAGAAGTGTGTGTGCACGCACATGTGTGTGTGCATTGTGTTCTGACATTTGGCTGAATGCCTTTTCCTTGCAGGGAACTGTGCTAGGGCCTTCAAAGATGGACAGACCATATTATTACTTGCCCTCAAATGCGTTTGCGTGGGGCGTAATAGAATTGCATAGTAAATACATCATAAATGGTAGACTGTGCCTCCTGCCCCAAAGAGCCAGACCTGTGTCACCTACCAGTATTAAAGGACCATCTTTTTTCTGAAACCCCTTACATAGTTATGGATTTGTGCCACTTCTGAAGGGGTGATGTGGAGGCTGAGAATGACCATAGAGTTCCTTGACAGTGGCTTCAGCTTTCTGACCCAGTGCATTTTTTTATTGAACAAATTGTTTATGAAGCACCTACTGTGTGCTACATTGCATTAGGCACTAGGGATATAGGAGTAAATAAAACAGACATGGTCTTAGCCCATATCTAGTTGGCAGTCCATTAAGGAAAATAATTCCTGAGGTACCAGGTATTACAAAATAGCAAACTGGTATAGGAACCTGTAATGGGGGAGAGAGGGCATTTATTAGTTAGGAGCATTTAATTGCTAGCATCAGAAAATCCAGAGTAAACTAGCTTAAAATAAGGGAATTCATAGGCCCACGTATCTGAGAAATCGAGCTTTATGGAGCCTTAACCGCACTGGTGCCAGGGTTCATCAGGGCTTCAGTTGTGTGTCTCTGTGATTTTTTTTTTTTGGTGTAAGCTTTGTTTTCACACTCACAGAACTGCCTGATAGTACATGTAGTCCTCACTCCCATTTTCATACTACATTGGAGAGAGAGAGAGTCCACACCATGCCTGTCCCTGCCCTGGCATTCACAGAATTATCTGAATTCATGATTGTTTGGAAGGGATGGGGCAGGAGGGAGTCAGCATTGAGAAAGAGGGAAGAGTCAAAGATGTCCAGCCCTTTGGCTTAAGCCACTGGGTGGTCGGTAGTCCTGTTGAATGAGTTGAGAAGCATTTGAGAATGACTAGGCTTTAGGGTAGTGGTTCTTGGCTTTAGCTGCACATTAGAGTCATTGAGGGGACTTTGAAAAATTCTGATGCCCAAGCTGCAATGAGACCATTTCAGATAGACTCTCTGGGAATAGAACTTGGACATCAGTATTTTTTAACTCTTCCTAGCTAATTTCACTGTGCAGCAAAGACTGAGAGATACAATTTACAGAGAAGGGAAGAGGATGATTTGGTTTTGGATTCAGGTTGCATTTCAGATGTGTGTCAATCATCCAGTTAATGAGGATGAATGGGCTTTACGATCCTGCAGCTTAGAAGAGAGGTCTGGGTTGGGAGTATAAATGAGGGAGCCACCAGTATTTGTTGTTAATTGAAGCAATGGGAGGAGATAGGATGGCCTAGTGTGGAAGCACGGATTGAGAAGAGAATCTTGGACTGGGCCCAGAGGAATGCCAATGATAGTGGTCTGGTAGATAAGGATGTCAAACCAAATGAGGAGGCTGAGAGTGAACACAGTCAGGTAGGAGGGAAACCAGGAGAGTCCAAGGTTATGAAAGCCAAGAGAAGGCAGTGTTGCAAGGAGGGAGTAGTTACTTGTGAGTGCCATTGAGAAGCCACCTGGGTGACAACTCTGAAGTCACCTTGGATCTACTGGCATGGAGGTCATCGGTGATCTTAACCTAGAATCATTTGAGTGCAGTGTTGGGGCAGAATCTAGACTTCAGGTGAGTGAGAAGTGAGCAGGAACCGAGGCAGCATTTTCAAGTGGTTTGGTAAGAGGACAGAGTTGGGGGTGGATGCAGGAAGCTGGAGAGTCAGGTGGAGTTGGAGAATTATTTTTCTTTTGAGGTAGAAGGTCTTTGTTTAAAAGACATTGTTTCAGTGCTGGTGGGAAGGTGCTGATAAAGAGAGTGAGACTGAAGGCGCAGGCGAGAGTGAACGGGGCAGGCTCCTGAGAAAGTTAAAGCCGGCCAGCTTCGAAGCACTGGAGGTGGCAGTCCTCCTGTGCAGTGGGGAGGGAGGAGGGGGACGTTGGTTCATGCACCTGAGTCTGTAGATGTAGTGCTGAGAACCTGGGATGATTTTTTTCTGCTGCTGTATCTTCTCTTTGCATTAGCAGATGGTGTCATTCACAGAAAGGAAGAGGAAAATAAGATAGAAATTAGACTAGACTAGAATAGAAAATGATTGAATTGTCATGTGAGAGAGTAAAGTAATTACAAGAGAACACTATTTGTGGGAAATGTTAAGGGCCCAGTTAAAATGGTGACATGAATTTATGGTCCTGTGCCACTTAGGGGTTCGGTTCTAGGAAATGTATCATGGTGCCACTTTGTCATACGAACCTCGTGGAGGCACTTACACAAATGTAGATGCTACAGCCCACTACACACCTAGGCTGTGTGGTACAGCCTTTTGCTCCCAGGCTACAAGCCTGTACACTTGTTGCTGTACGAAACAACACAAGGTTAAATCAAGAACAAGCAAAACTTTAAGTAGAAAGAGTAGACACTAAAATAACAATAAAATGTATAGTGTAGTAAATATATAAACAAGTAACATAGTTTATCATCATTATCAAGTGTTACGGACTGTCCATGATTGTGTATACTATTCTTCTATGTAATTGGCGGTGCAGTAGGTTCGCGTACGCCAGCCTCACAAACACGTGAGTAATGTGTTGCACTATGATGTTTACATGGCTGCCACATCACTAGGCTTTGGAATTTTTCAGCTTTTTCATAATCTTATGGGCCCACGGTAGTGTATATGGTCTGTTGTTGACCAAAATGTTATGTATGCATCATTGTGTAGTGGTACCAATTTGTGATATTTATTTACCAAGTTTCCTCCAGCTCTGAAGGCAGCAGGAGTACATGGCTCAAAGGAGGGTAATGGGGTTCTTCCAGGATTGCGATTTTGCCTGGTAAGTGGAATAAAAGACAAAGGGAGACGGTAGTTTACATTAGTGGTAAGGGAGTGATCGAGAAGTTGGACCGTGGATCAGGCAGGTTTGGAGGGGTTGATAGAGAGGAAGCAGGAGCAGTGGACCAGGGTTCCTGTGAAGGCTGAGAAGCGGATTGTCTCAGGAGCGGATCAGCAGGGAGCGAGCCAGCTGAAAGCACAGGAGGTTGCTACCTGGGAGGAGGTGTGTTCATTCGGTGTTGAGAAGAAGGGCACTTTCACTCGTCGACGTGCTCTGTGCCCTGACCGAGTCAGTGCAGACGTGGACTGCGGAGGCGGTCACTGAGGTTGAGAAGCTCAAGAAACTGAGAGATCCAAGTCTACTTGGACGTTGATGTCACCCACAGTGGTAGTGGAGATGGAAAGGAAGTTGGGGTGGAAAGGAAAGTTGATGTCTGCGTTGAACAAGAGGCCTTGACTAGGAGATGAGTAGATGGTAACGAGTGAGGGCAGGAAGATTAAGGACCTTACGCCAGCCTCCCCTGGGCAGGTGTGCACTGCTGCAGGTTCATCACGCTTGCCCCCTCCACGCCCTCCTTTCTCTGGCAGTCTGCTAGGTTGTCGACACAAACCAGAGAACCTGTAATCAGAAGGAAAAATGGAGGCTAGAAAAAAATCTACTCTGATTTTCCTCCTGTGTAAGCTTCCCTGGAAAAAGTATGAGAAGAAACCCAACAAGAGCTGTAAGAGACGGTAAAATTTGTGTGTGATTTAAAAGAAAAATTGTGTGTAATTGAGATTTATGAATAGTGCAGTTACCTTAATCTGGAGGAATATATGACTTTTAAAATACAAGTAGTGTGCCAGCAGTGAAAGGAATGGAAGGTTTTGTACTTATCTCAGACCTTTCTTTTGTTTGCTTGTCGTTTAGGCTGTTGGAGAGAAAGAAGTGAGAGAGGCATTTCCAGAGGCCATCATCATAAAGCCGTCAGACATCTTTGGACGAGAAGATAGATTCCTCAATTACTTTGCAAGTTCGTATTCTTTCCTAACCAGGTCGAAGTTAAGCACAAGCTAACAGTGTTCTCGGACTTGACAGGCTGAGCTTGTACTTTTTCTCTCCCAGTCGCTATTTTCCCCCCAAGGTCATGTTTGCCTAGCCAGCATGGTCCTTCTCAGGATCTTCATTACTGTATATCAAAAGAAGCCTCTTGGATTCTTGGGAAGAGCATGTATTTAGAAGCCAGAGACCTGAGTTTAAATTTTGGCCGTGGGACTAACTAGCCCTGTGATTTTGGCAAGTCTCTGAGCGGCACCTTCCTCATCTGTTAAAGTGCAGATGATGACGTCCGCCTCAGGGGCCGGTGTGAATGAGATGCAGTGGCTGTGCTACATCAGCTGGTGCACGGTTCACGCCTGAGCATTGATTTCGTCTACACTCCTCACATGGAGCCTGCCCCTTCCCGCTTTCTCTCTCTCAGTCTGATTGCCAAGTCTCTTGGATATTGATTTTCAGAAACAAAGAGGTAGTATCACTCTTTGTCAGCCACATTTAATAGTCTCTTCTTTGTTAATAGAAATTTCTATGGAACAGGATTAGAGATCAATACATACTAATTTGGCCATTAATAAACTAGAAATACTTGATACGTAAACTGCTTTCGTAGTCTAGAAGATGTTTTATGTTTGCTCTGTTTTCATTTATTTGTCTGTTTGCTAATTAGACTTGTCTTGGCAGAGAAAATCAGTGTTCTTCACTAAGTGATGAGATTTTGAGATGTTAGGGGTGAAAAAATTATTTCCCTGTACTTGTGTGGGAGTGGGAGAGGAGAATACATTTTTAAGTCTGTGATGAGAACCTACCTGTAGTTTCTGATTCTACTGAATTACCAATTATCTCTCAAATTTATTCACTTATGTATTGGGAGAGGATTCAGACCTCCCCCTGTAGGAAGTATTAGGAAGGTTAATGAGTTACTTTTTTATATCAGAAGCTTCCTGTTTCTCCTTTTGAGTGTTTGTATTATTTTTGTGTATGTCTTTTGCCCACGGGTTTTTTTTTTTTTTTTTGGTGGTATGTTTTCTTACTGATTTATTTAGGCTCTTTAGCTATTAAGGATATGTATATTTTCTTGTATTTGCTGCAGCTTTTTGTTGGCTTATTATTAACTTAAATTTTTTATTTTAGACTTTATATTTTATAGCAGTTACAGGTTTGTAGAAAAATTGAATAGAAAAGTTAAAAAAATTATTTTTATTATTATTGCACAAGTACAGTTGTCTCTATTTTGACCCCACCACAGCCCCCTGCCCCACCCATCCCTGCCTCCCACCATTGAACCTACCCTCTTTGGCTTTGTCCGTGTGTCCTTTATACATGCTCCTTGATGGATCTTCCTCTATGTTCCCCCATTAATCCTCTCCCCCTTCCCCTCTGGTTACTGTCAGTTTGTTCTTTATTTCTGTGTCTCTGGTTATATTTTGCTCGCTTGTTTGTTTTGTTGATTAGGTTCCACTTAAAGGTGAGATCATATGGTATTTGTCTTTCACCGCCTGGCTTATTTCACTTAACATAATGCTCTCCAGTTCTCCTGAAGGATAGGAGCTTCTTCTTTCTTTCTGCTGCGTAGAATTCCATTGTGTAAATGTACCACAGTTTTTTGATCCACTCATTGACTGATGGACACCTTGGTTGTTTCCAGCCTTGACTATTGTAAATTGTGCTGCTATGAACATTGGGGTGCATAGGTTCTTTGGAATTGGTGTTTCAGGATTGTTAGGGTGCATAGCACATTTTGTTTATCCATTAATCTGTCCCTGGAACCTTGGGTTGCTTCTACCTTTTCACTACTGTGAATAATGCTGTTATGAACATGGGTGTACAGATACCTCTTTGAGACCCTGCTTTCAATTTTTGGGGGTGTATATCCACAAATGGAATTGCTAGATCATGGGGTAGTTCTATTTTTAATATTTGGGGAACTACCATACTATTTTAAACCATAGTGGCTGTAGCAGTTTACATTTCCACTAAATACACAGGGTTCTAATTTTCTGTGTTCTCATCAACACTGTTATTGTCTTTAGCAGTACAACAAGGTATTATTTCATGGTTTTGATTTGCATTTCCCTAGTGGTTAGTGATATTGAGCATCTTTTCCTGTGCTTGTTGGCCACTTGTGTATCTTATTGGCAGAAATGCCTGTTTATGCGCTTTACCCATTTTTAATTGTTTTTTTTTTGTTATTGTTGAATTGTAAGAGCCCTTTATATATTATGATTAGTAACCCCTTATTAAATATAGGATTTGCATATATTCTCTTTTATCCTTAGGTAGTCTTTGTACTCTGTTAATTATGTCCTTTGATGCACAGAAGCTTTTGTTTTCATGTAGTCTGATTTATCTATTTTTACTTTTGTTGCCAGCGGTTTTGTTGTCATATCCCAGAAGTCATTGCTAGGTCCCACGTCGTGAAGCTTTCCCTGTGTTTTCATCTGAGAGTTTTATAGTGTTAGCTCTGTGATTAAGTCTTTGATCCATTTTGAGTTAATTTTTGTATATGAATCAAGGTAAGGGTCCAACTTGACTCTTTTATATGTGGATATCCAGTTTTCCCAGCACCATTTGTTGAAGGGATTGTCATTTTCCTGTTGATGGTCCTGACACTGCTCAAAAATTGTTTGACCAGATGTATACAAGGGCCATTTCTCTCTGTTCCACTGGTTTATATGTCGGTCTTTAGGACACAGTTTTGATCACTGTACCCTGTTTTGACTACTATAGTTTTGTAATAAGTTTTAAATCAAAAAGTGTGAGGCCCCCAACTTTATTTTTTTCTTTTTCAGCATAGTTTTGGCTATTCACAATTCTTTTAAGATTCCGTATGAATTTGCCCTATATGGTGTAGCTCAGTGGATTGAGTGCTGGCCTGCAAACCAAGGGGTTGCCAGTTTGATTCCCAGTCAGGGCACATGGTGGGTTGTGGGCCAGGTCCCCAGTAGGGGGCGTGTGAGAGGCAACCACACATCGATGTTTCTCTCCCTCTCTTTCTCCCTTTCCCTCTCTTTTTCTCTCCCTTTCCCTCTCTAAAAAAGAAATAAATAAAATCTTCTGAAAAGAAGATTCCTTATGCATTTAAAATGGAGTTTTCTATATTTCTGCAAAACACCATTGAGATTTTGATAGGGATTGCATTAAATTTGTAGATTGCTTTGGGTACTGTTGACATTTTAACAGTGTTGTCTTCCAATCCATGAACCCAGAATATCTATCTATCCATTCATTTGTGTCTAAATTTCTTTTGGCAATGTTTTGTAGTTTTCAGTATGCAGGTTTTTTAGTCAACATGGGTAAGTTTGTTCCTAAGTATTTTATTGTTTTTGATGCTCTTGTTAATAATTTCTTTTAAATTTGTTTTGAGAAGCTTTTTTTACCTTTACATTTAATCCACTTGGGATTTGATTTGTTTTGTTTTATGGCGAGGTGTGAGCTATTTCTTTTTCCAAATAGTAGAATGATTGTCTCAGCGCTGTACCTTAAATATAATTTTCATTTTCTACATATTTGTGGTACTGCATTTGTCATACACTAAATTCTCGTTCTTAGCAGTGTCTTTTTCTGGGTTTGTAGGTCATATCACTGACCCGTGGGTTGCTGCTGTTCTTAAAATGGGGTGTGACTCCTCTTAGAGTCCAGTTTTGGGAGCGGCCAGACCTTTAGCGTTAGAGTAGAAGACAAGTGCCCAAGCCATTCGTCCTTTTTCTTCCTCTCGGTGTCCTGAAATATGGGCGGGCAAAGCCGGTGTGCAGTTGTTCATATGGAGGGTAATGCGACAACTAGTAAATAATAATATCAGAATAAACTCTGTGTTTTGCATACTCACAACTGTAAACCTTTTGCTCCACTCTGTATTTGGCATTTTTACTTTTATTATTTCTTGTCTAAAAAAAAGCTGCTCAGATTCCTCAGAGTCAGGTACATTTATTTCATTATTTCTGTTAATGCAAAGTGATCATGCCAACCTGGAGGACCTGGAAGTTGGTGGATCTTACAGCAGTTCAGGCCATCTAAGAACAGTTCTCTTTTTTCTGCCAGATATGCGCTGGTTTGGAGGTGTTCCTCTTATATCCTTGGGCAAGAAGACAGTGAAACAACCAGTCTATGTAAGTACCGTGGGTGAAGGGGCTTTGAGTTCAGGTTCAGGTTCAGGTGATCTGTTGTGTTGTTGTGCTCTAATCCTGTAACTCTGTCATATTCTTCTTTGTCAGTTTGCTTCATCTGGTTGCCTCTCAGTTTACGTAAGAGTTACATGCATTCTCTGTGTTTTCACTTGTTCATTCATTTAAGGAAAATGTATTGAACCCTCAGTGTGCCAGACACACTGTATGTGGCCCTGGAGATTTAGCGATATTAACTGTATAGACACAAATTGCTGTCCTCAAGTTGGTCTCAGCCAGAGGCATGTCAGCAAAGCAGTTGTCATGCAATGTGTTACTTGCTGTGATGGGGAGAGGGGCTTTCAGAATTATGTCAGAGGGACACCAATCCACCTAGTCCAGGCTGAGGATCAGGGAAGGCCTCCCAGAGGAAGTAGCATCTCAGGTGAGACTTTACTTTTTTTTATTTATTAAAGATTTTATTTATTTATTTTTAGAGAGAGGGAAGGGAGGGAGAAAGAGGGAGAGAAACACTGATGTGTGAGAGACACATTAGTTGCCTCTCACACGCCCCCAACTGGAGTCCTGGCCTGCAACCCAGACATGTGCCCTGACTGGGAATCGAACCAACGACCTTTTGGTTCACAGGCAGGTACTCAACTCACTGAGCCACACCAGTCAGGGCCTGAGATGAGACTTTAAAAATGACTAACAGTAAGTCAAATGAAGAAGTCGGGGGAAAGTATCCTGTGCAGAGGGAACAGTATGTACAGGGTCCCAGAGGTGAGAGAACGTGTTGGATTCCATATTATGTTGAACTAGGGATTGACAGATTGGTGCTAATGACATTTTGGGCTGCATAACCCTTTGTGGTAGGGCAGGGCTGTCAAACTCATTTTCACCGGGGGCCGCATCAGCCTTGCGATTGCCTTCAAAGGGCCAAATGTAATTTCAACTCCTTAACAGCTAAGGAGTAGTTACATTTATAGTCCTAAAATTATTTTGGCCCTTTGAAGGCAAGCACAAAGCTGATGTGGCCCCTGGTGAAAATGAGTTTGACACCCTGTTGTAGGGGCTATTGTAGAATTTTTAGCAGTATTTTTGCCTTCTAGCCACCAGGTGGCAGTAGCGTTCTCCCCACCTCCCAGTTGTGACAACTAAAAATGTCTCTAGGCATTTGCCAAATGTACCCTGGGCACCAAAATCACCCCTACTTGAAAACCATGGGGTCTGCAACCACATAAAATTATTTTTGAATGTCAAAGTGGTAGAATATAAACAAGTCTGTGTGTTCAGCCTAATAGTTTGAGATTGCTTAGTAACAGGAAACTGGAGCAAAAATGAGCAAAGGCAAATCGGAAAGGCCTCGATAGCCATATGAAGATAAACATGTTCCAACTAGAAAAAAATTTAAAAATTTCCAATGTGGAGATTATTAGAGCTCTTAAGAAGGGTATTCTTTAAGAAGCTTTCTGAAAACACATGCCATTGTTTTAATTTCATCATGATTTTGTGTGTGTGAATGTGTGTGACTGACGTGGTCTGCTTTTCTTCCTTCCTTCCTCCCTCTCAGCAGTCACTTAAAAATGTTATAATTTCTTCTAGGTGGTAGATGTAGCCAAAGGAATTTTTAATGCAATTAAGGAGCCAGATGCCAGAGGGAAAACTTTTGCCTTTGTTGGGTAGGTGATTAAAGTTTGGCTTAAAAATTGTGTTACCTCTTAAAATGAAAGAATCCTAACTTACAGCAGTAATTCCTAAACATGTCACTCACTAACAGACTCATGCGTTGCATTTTTGTAGTGTCTTTCTTCGACTGTGTTTGTTCCAGAACCCTTGCTCCTTTAGCCCTGAGGCCAGTGTGTTTCAGAGCTGTTCAAAGGCCACCATTCTCAGAATCTCCTGAATGCTTATATGACATCAGAATTTGAGGGAACCTGGGAATCTGCTTTAATAAATGGTTTTTCTGGCACACAAGACGGTTATGTATACTTAGCCGATTGTATATACTTAGTCCAGTGACCACCCCCCCCCCCAAAGGAAGGCTTTGTACTACTCCAGTGAAGTTGTTACTATGTAAAAGGATGTAACTATAAATTCTAAAACACAAAACACTTTTAGGGAGTAAGTATAGTTGCAAAATGAAATTAATTTTGCTAGAGTATCTGAAAGCCCCAAAAGGTGAGAAATGGTTGGATTAGGGTACAATTGCTAATGTTATACAAGATTGATCTTTTATTATATACTCTATGTTGAAATTTGCTCTCCAGAAAAATGGGACACAGTTAAATGATGTGACTTACCTGAAATTGTTAAATTATGTCACAGCTAGGTTTAGGACTTTTTTACTGAATTAAAACTTAAGACTAAAAAACTGAGACTCAACCTTTTGAGTTCAGAAGTACCAAATCTATGTAATAATTCGCTTAGAACTCCATCATTCTGTGAAGAAAACTTGTGATACCTGATGTTTTATGAAATGTGGGGATCTGATTCAATAATTAAGGGATAGCTTAATTCCTAAGAAATATTTGCATCTGCAAAATAAGACATTTTTTTCTCTAAACCAGATATATAGTGTTTATTTCCATGATAATGAATTGATACATTGTTATGTTTCACTGTTGTTATAAATTTCGTAAAAAAAAATTTTTTTGTGTTTGCAAAAAAGACTATTATGTTTCCATGTCAACTAACTGTTGCAGTATGTATGTCTCTCTTTGAGTTCCCAATTTGATACATTAGCATGCAGTTGGTTACGCTACACCCTAGGAAAATCATTGGCCAAAAAAATGTGTTTAGCACAGGTTCCATAAAACACAAGACTCAAACAACATCAGGCTTTAGTCAAGAGATACTTAGACCAGGTTTCCAAGGAATAGATGAACAGAAATGGCTTTATGAATTTTGCTTGCTTACTACTCAGTAAGATTGGCTCTGGGATGAGTCTGCCGCTTTCTTTTCCAGTCCCCTCAGTGTCTTCACTGGGCTCCAGTAAGTCCTGCTTGTTTGGTACAGTGATGGGTCACGTAATGCTAGACAGCAGTGCAGGCGTTTTCCTTATGAAATTGAAAAAATGCATCTACACTTCTCTTTTTGCCTTTTCAGCTCCAGGGGAAAACTTTACTTGTTTCCTTGACACTCTGATGCCAAGGCAGAGGCATGAGACCTTAATTTCGCTTTTAGTTTTTTCAGTTACTAATTACATGATTGTAGTCCATTCTGTTTATCATTCATTTATTAAATATGTATTGATACACACACACAAATACAAAACTGAGAACTAATGAACAAATTCATCAAGATTATAAGGTACAAGATCAACATGTAAAAATCAGTTTCTATACGTTAGTAAGTGAACAACCTAAAACAAAATTAAAACATAATTTTATTTACAATAGCTCAAAAGGGATAAGATAGATAGAAATTTAACAAGAGAAGTAAAGACTTGCACACTGAAAATTAAAAAGCATTGCCAAGAGAAATTGAAGAAGGCCTAAATAAATGGAAAGACATCTCATATTCATGGATTGAAAGAGTCATTACTGTTAAAATAGTAATTTTTCCCAAATTAATCTATATTTTCAACTTAATTCTTTCAAAATTCCAGCAGGCTTTTTTTTGCAGAAATCGACAAATTGATTCTAAATCCCTGGAAATGCAAAAGAAGAAAGCATTTCCACAAGGAAGAATAACATTGTAGCATTTAAGCTTCCCAATTACAAAACTTATAAAGCTACAATTATTAAGTGTGGCACTGGCAAAAAAATAAGACACATAGGTCTATGAAAAGACTTGATAGTCCAGAAATAAAACTTTATGGACAGTTGATTTTTGCCAAAGTGCCATAACACTTCAAAGAGGAAAAGAAAGTCTTTTCAACAAATGGTACTGGGATATCCACATGTAAAAAGATGAACATCGACCCTTACTTCACACCATACATGAAGAAATTGGAGGACTTCTGGTCAAGATGGAGGTGTAGGTAGACACGCTTCACCTCTTTTCATAACTGTAAGAAGGATAACAACCAACCTCAAAACAAAAAACACCCAGAACTGTTAGAAAATCAAACTGTATGGAAGCCTCATAAGCAACGATTTAAAGAAGTCGTGTTTATCCAGATGAGTAGAAGGGAAGGAGGAGACATGGTATAGTGATGGCGGCCAGAAGTCCCACATTCACGTGTGGTGGATAGAATTGGGAGGGATACCTTGGGAGTGAGTGATCCCAGCTCCAGGACAGAACACGCAGCCCATGGTTCCAGCACCAGGAAAGTAAAGCCTCATAACTTCTGGCTATAAAAACAAGTAGGGGTTGGGGTGTGGGGTGGCAGAAGAAACCGCCGGCCTCTCAGGAGAGACCATTTAAAGGGCCCACATGGTCCTAGAATGAATGCAAACCCACCTACTCTGGGAATCACCACCTGGGCAGCAGCTAGAGTGCCACCAATAGCATGTGGGAAGGGGGTGAAGTGACTGGAAATGGGGAGAGTGCTAAGCAAGTCTCAACAGCATTGTCCCCGGTCCTACCCCTCCCCCATGTACAGAGACACAAAGTGGTGAAGTGGATTGCCCTGCCCTGGCAAATACCTAAGCCTCTGCCCCATACAACTCAACAGGTGTGCTAAGACAGGGAGTCAAAGCAGCTCTACCTTATACACAGAAACAAAGATAGGGAGGCTGCCAAATCAAGGAGACAAAGAAATAATGCCCAAATGAAAGAACAGAACAAAACCACAGAAAAAGAGCTAAGCAAAACGGAGGTAGCCAACCTATCAGATGCAGAGTTCAAAACACTGGTGATAAGGATTCTCAGAGAACTTATTGAATACAGCAAAAGCAGAAGGGAAGAAATGAAGACAACACTAAGTGAAATAAAGAAAAAATCTACAGACAACCAACAGTGAAGGGATGGAAGCCAGGGTTCAAATCAATGATTTGGAACATAAGGAAGAAAGAAATCAATGAGAACAGAATGAAGAAACAAGAATTCAAAAAAACAAGGAGAAGACTCCGGGACATCTCCAAAACTGCCAACACCTGAATCGTAGGGTTGCCAGAAGAAGAGGAAGAGCAAGAAATTGAAAACTTACTTTGAAAAAATAATGAAAAAAAACCTGCCTAATTTGGCAAGGAAAATAGACATACAAGTCCAGGAAGCTCAGAGGGTCCCAAACAAGGTGGACCCAAAGAAGAGCATACCAAGATACATCATAATTAAAATGTCAAAGGTTAAAAGATAAAGAGAATCTTAAAAAGCAGCAAGAGGAAAGAAAAGAGTTATCCACAGAGGAGTTCCCATAAGACTATCAACTGATTTCTCAAAAGAAACCTTACAGGCAAGAAGGGACTGGCAAGAAGTATTCAAAATGATAAAAAGCAAGGACCTAGATTACTCTATCCAGCAAAGCTATCATTTAGAATGGAAGGGCTAATAAAGTGCTTCCCAGAGAGGGTGGAGTTCATCATCACCAAGCCCTTATTATATGACATGTTAAAGGGACTTATCTAAGAAAAAGAAAATGGTCAAAAATCTGAACAGTAAAATGACAACAAGCTACAACTATCAACAGTCGAACCTAAAAAAAAACAAAAAGTAAGCAAACAACTAGAACAGGAGATCATATGGAGGGTTAACTGCAGGAAGGGATAAGGGAGAGAATGGGGGAAAAACTATAGGGATTAAGCACACTTGGTAGATACAAAATAGGGAGATGTTAAGAAAAGTATAGGAAATGGAGAAGCCAAAGGACTTATATGTACGACCCATGGACATGAACTAAGGGAAAGATTGCTGGAGGGAAGCAGGGTACCAGGAAGAGGGGGGGCAAAGGGGGAAAAATTGGAACAACTATAATAAGATAATCAATAAAATATACTTAAAAAAAGAAATTAACTCAAAATATATCAGAGACCTAAATGTAAGTGCTAAAACTTTTGGGAAGAAAAATAAAAAATCTTTTAAACCTTGAGTTAGGCTAAGATTTTTTTAGATATGACAAAAGCATGCTCCATAAAAGAAAAAATGGATAAATTACACTGCATCAAAATTAAAAACTTTTGTACTTCAAAGACATCATTAAAAAATGATAAAAAGGCAAGTGAGGAGATCATCAAGGAAAAGTCAGGATGAGGTGGATCAGAGTGGTATAAGACAGTCTGAGGACAGAGAAGAAGACAGGAAGCAGTCCCTGGGGGTACAGGAAAGGGCGCTCCTAGGAGGGAATAGCAGGGTTGCAAAGCGGAGCTGAGGCTGCCATTCAAAGGTAGTGATCAGAAATCCAAGGGGAAGCCAGTTAGTCCAGCTGTGCTTTCTCTATGACTCTGTCTTGCTGGCGGTTCAGGCACAGAGCAGACAGAGCAGGCAGACAGCTGGGTTAGCCAGAGTAGGGGCTTTGTTCTGCTGGCATAGTGGAGAGGAGGCTGGGGGGCAAGGTCTTGCTGAGAATATTTGCAAAGGAATGACCATGAAATCTTAGCTGGGAAGGACACAGGCTTCAGTGTACTGTGGTCTGTGAGCAGGGAGGGGCACTCAGACCAGGCTTTGAGTCACTTTTAATGGAGCACAAGGTACTGGACAACAGCTGAAGAGCAAGTATATTCCCTATAATTAGTTTGCCCATGATTCCAGTATGGCTTGTCTTCAGAAGGATTACAAATTGTCCTTGACACAGCATACATTATATGCCCTGCAGTGATCTTTGTACATCCTTCTGGAACCTGAAGGAAGCTATTTGATGGCTTTGTCTGCCATTTCCCCTAGCTGACATTTTCTTTTTTCTTTGTTTTGTTTTTGGATGAAGAGGTCAGAATGATGAGGTTCTCATTAAATTACTTTCAGTTAACTCTCAGCTATCACAAGCTTTCAGAGGCAAAAGGGGTTAGGAAAGTGTGTGAAGAGATTAAAAGGTAGTATATGCCATAATACTTATTAAAGCTAGGTTATACTGGTACAAAACTACTCGGATCCAGGAAAT